>PVIC010007206.1:22820-51744 GCA_004025085.1 Thryonomys swinderianus | reverse complement strand
GTTCAGGCTGGCCCTGAGCTCACTATGGTGCCCAGGCAAGCCGCCGCGAACTCAGCAATCCTCCCGTCTCTGCCTCCCGAGTGCTGGGATTACAGGCGTGAGCCACCACGTCCGGCATTATATGTGGTAACCGGGGATCGAACTCAGGTCCTTACGCTTGCGAGGCAGGCGCCGGAACCACTGAGCTAACCCTCCGGCCGAGTTTATATTTTTTAAATAATTTAACAAAAAGTACCAATTCAGGCTGGAGACTTAGCTCAGTGGTTCCGATGCCTGCCTACCAAGTACAAGGTCCCTGGTTCGATCCCCGGTAACCACGTACAACAATAACAAGCATTGTACCTCACGCCCACCAGCAATCAGTATCACATACCATAATGCCGGGCATGGTGGCTCATGCCTGTAATCTCAGCACTCGGGAGGCAGAGACAGGAGGATTGCTGAGTTCGAGGGTAGCCTGGGCTACATAGTAAGCTTAGAGCCAGCCTGAACTACAAAGTGAGACCCTGTCTCACTTGCATGGAAAAAAATCACTTGCATGGAAAGTAGGCAGTTCTCCCAGCAGGTGCAAGTTATATTATCTGACTTTGTCTATGTGAAAGGAAGTCGGGGTGGGGCACAGAACTGGCAACTTGGAACCAAGATTATACTCTAAAAATGGATGGACTTCTGTGTAGGAAAAGTGAGATACCAGCTTTCAAGAAGAGTATCTCACTAAACACTTTCAAAAGTACAAAGGAGCCAGGTGTATTGGAGCATGATGGTGATCCTAGCACCGTCTGTAATCTCAGGAAACTGAGGCAGGATTGCTGCAAGTTGGACACCTATTTAGGCTGCAAAGTGTGGTCAAGGCTTGCTGAATTCAAGTAAGACAAAGAAAAAAGATATGAAAAATACAAAATAGGGGCCAGAGATGTAGTTCAGAGTTCCGGCACCTGCCTAGCAAGCGCAAGGCCACTGGTTTGATCCCCGGTAATCACATACAATACCAGGCATGGGGGCTCGTGCCCACCAGCAATCAGTACTACACACAGTGGCGGGTATGGTGGTTCACCCCTGTAATCCCAGCACTTGGGAGGCAGAGGCAGGAGGACTGCTGAGTTTGAGGCTTCCTGGACTACATAGTAAGCTCAGGACCAGCCTGTACTACAAAGCAAGACCTTGTCTCAAAAAAAAATTTTGGTTTAGACTCTAAAACAAAGAAAAACAAAAGTATTGCTATGAAAATAAGCAAGTATGTATATAAATAAAAATGTAGCCGGGCGTGGTGGCTCATGCCTGTAATCCCAGCACTCAGGAGGCAGAGGCAGGAGGATTGCTGAGTTCAAGGCTTGCCTGGGCTACATAGTGAGCTCGGGGCCAGCCTGAACTACAAAGCGAGACCCTGTCTCAAAAAAAAAAAAAAAGTAAAAAAATGATGGCACCATTGTCCAAAATACCCAGAGTGGCATGAGACCCAAAGCAGACATGGGGATAAGGAATCAGAAAGGTAAGCTTTTCAGAGGTGTCTGAACAATTTTACACCTTAAATTTGCAAATCCATCCATTTCTCTCCGCCTGTTGCTTGCTCCTGGTCCAAGGAACCATCACTTCTCACTACAACAGCTTCACTGGGGAGCCATATCCACCCACTCCATTATGTGGTCATCTGTCTTCAAAGCAAATCTAAACTGGACATGCCTGTTAAAACCCCCTGACAGATCTCCATTACACTGAGAGATTTTTAAAAATCAATATATTGGGGCCGGAGATTTACCTCAGTGGTTCCAGCGCCTGCCTCGCAAGCACAAGGCCCTGAGTTCGATCCTGGTAACCACATACAATGCTGGGCGTGGTGACTCACACCCACCACCAATCAATACCACACACCACAATTCCGGGTGTGCTGGCTCATGCCTGCCATCCCAGCATTCAGGAGGCAGAGGCAGGAGGATTGCTGAGTTCGAGGCTTGCCTGTGTACATAGTGAGCTCAGGGCCAGCCTGAACTACAAAAGCAAAACCCTGTCTCAAAAAAAAAAAAAAAATCAATATATTTCCCCTAAGGAGTAAATCCTCTGGTTTCCCTAAACTACTCCCTGATCCTTCAGGGGCTTCTCCTTTATTTAGTCTCCTCCGGAACCATTCCACTATCCCCTGCTTTGGTTTTGGTGACACTCCTCTTGTCCTGTTCCTTCAGCACTGGATTTTGGCACGTTTCCGCTACCTGAAATGCTATGAAGTACCGTATTCGGGGAGCTGGGGAGATTCAGACACAAAGCTGCTGCCATGAAGCAGAGACCCACGCATACCTTCCTTTTTCCTCTTCTTGAAACTGAGAGGTTTTTTCATGTCTTCACGGCTCTTCATAATCTCTCGGAGCCGGAAAGGAATTTCCTGTTCATCCTGATTCTTGGGCTTGCAATTCACTTTCTTCTTTTCTTTGCTGGGGAAGTATACTCGGGAGGTAAGCCCCGTCCCGAGTAAAACAATCAGAATCAGAAAAGGAGGCCAAGCCTAGAAAAAGGAGCAGCGGGGCCACGAGACGGGCAGAGAAAAAGCTGGTTCATCTCGCCCTGTCCCTTGAACTGCTTTCTCCAAGCGTCCTGGGGCAAAAGGGTCTCCAGAAATCCGCGAAGCCGGGCACCCCTGGCCTTATACTGAGGACGGAGCACAGGCAAAACCAGATGCATTCACGTCTCCATACATTCAATGGATCTTTGCAGAGTGGACGCCTAGCCATTCCTCAAGGAGTTCCTGGGCCCACCCCGAGCTTGTGCAGGAAGCTCGCTGATACTCTCCACTCCTCAGGGGTCCCTACCCACCTGCGCTGCCCCGGCCACTGGGCGGAGCACTTCTGCTTCCCTCGCTGCCGCCGCCGCTGCTGCTGCTGCTGCAGCACCCGCCGCCGCGTTTGCAGCCGTCCGGAGTTCCCTGATCCCAAGGACCCCGGTGGGGCTACCGCTTGCAGATCACCACCAGCGCTAGCCATCACCACACCGGGCGCTACGCGAGGGAAGCATTTCCGCCCTCACTCGCGGTCCCGCCCACAAACGCCACTTCCGCTTCCGTCGTGCATCCCCAGTCTCGTAGGGTTGGGTGGTTTCTCTTCAAGGCGGATTGGTCGGGGCTACCGCTTCCCCGTAGCGGCCATGCTACCGCGGAGCGTCGTTGGGGCAGGCCGGGCAGTGAACTCTGCTGTCTGCGGCTCGGCAAGGACTAGCAGGCTCGGGGTGGGTTTGAGAGTGTGGAGCTTGTCTGCGTCTGCCCCAGGTCTGGGAAGGCTAGCTTCCCCCTCTACTGAGCACCTGCTGCTTGCGAGCCTTCTAAATACTGGGGCTGGGTTGTGCGGAGGAGCCGTGCGCCCCGCGGGAGTTCGTAAAGAAGTGGTATGTAGGGAGCCGGTGGTCGGGTAGCCGGAGCCAAAGCCGGGCCAGGAGAGACCCGAGCCTGCTGGGAATAGAATCTGAGACCCGAAAAACTTGGCCTTCTCATATGACAGAGGAGGTTAAAGGTGCTGCGACTCGTCAGAATGGTCCATCAGCGGAGGGACCAGGCTCATCCACGCTTTCTAGACCGGAGAGGGAGCCCTGAGGCCAAGAGCCCGGGATCATCCCTCTCCCTGCTTCCTGTCTACTGAATGCACACCCACCCCACGCCTAGCCCTGAACTTAGCACCTTCTGTGAGTCCATACCATGTCTTACTCGTTTTGATGTTCATTTTACAGGTAGGGAAACAGTCTAGAGAGATGAGCTAACTTGTCTAAGGTTCTGTGGAAGTGGGGAAGCTGGACAGGTGACATGTCCTTCAGCAACAGAAAAGCTGAAAGATCCCCCAGAATCGGGTCAGGATAGGCCTTTCTGTCTTCCTTAAGAGCTGTGTTTATCTGCATCCTCAGGGGGCCCATTGGCTGTCCAGCTGGCACTGCTGCCCCAGCCTTCCCGGAAGAGGCAGTGTTCCTCACAGGCACCATGACGGAGAATCAGGGATAGACCAGCTGGAGAGGGGCTCTCAAGCAGGTGAGAACAACACCAGACAGATCAAGAACTCCCTGCCCAGTGGGGGCCCCTTAAAACCCCTCTACCCTCTGCCAGCTGAGATCCAGCCCCCCACAAATTGTTGCATGAGTGGCTGCCCCAACTGTGTGTGGGTGGCTTATGCGGAGGCACTGCTGCAGCACTACCAGGATGGTGGGGAGCGAGCCCTGGCTGCCCTGGAGGAGCACGTGACCGATGAGAACCTCAAGGCCTTCATCAGGATGGAGATCCAGCTCCGTACACGGGGCGGTAGCTGAGTCAGCCGGGCTGAGACACCTTCACTGTGGACAGAGACACCAACCTGGAGGCTCCTGCTCAGGAAGCAGCAGTGGCCACTTTTGTTCACAACCAATAAGTGCAACTGTCCATTTTTTTGTGTGAAAATAAACACATCCTCCATGGTGGTTAAATGGGCATTTGTACTGTCCATAAGGCCTGTGTGCCTTATCAAAGAAATGGGTGCCAGTTGGCGTTATATATCTGCTGAGCAGCTGCAGCTCTCACAGCCTGTGGGGTGAAATAAGACCCTATCTACCTGAGTGTCTAGTGATGCCCCTCCAGGTTCCAGCATCCTGCATATACCACTGAAGTTCAGCTCTGCCTATAACTGGGAGAAGGCTACCTGGTCTGGAGGAAACCCCAGCCATCCAGCTGCCCTCTATCCCCATTGGGATCCTAGTTAGATACTATGGTCATCCAAAGGGGCCTGGATACAGCTCAGATCTGTTCTTCCAACCTACTGGTGCAAGGCTTCCAAAGAAGTTAATCATGGAGGGACCAGAGTCCAGGGGCACCAACCCCAGAACCAATTGCCAGGAACTAGCCCACTTCTGGACTGCAGTCCTGGCTGCTTTGACCCAAGGGAGGACTTTATCTTAGGGCCCTCAGTGCCCACCACCCTCTCTGATTCATGCAAATTTTCCCAACCCAACCCTAACCCCAAACAATTCCAAGCTGTGGTTTCAAAAGGCCTGTGTGTGTGTGTGTGTTTGGGGGTAGGGTGGGCCTGGTATTAAGCACATGTGTACCTAGGGAACAGCTAAGTACTGTAAATCATTTAAGGGAACAGCTAGGAGTGTAAAATGCATTCATGAGGGACTTTGACACACTGGCCCTTCCTATATACCTTGGTTTTTTTTCTTTTTCTTAGGGTTTTTTTTTTTTTTTTTTTTTTTTTTTTTTTTTTTTTTTTTTTTTTTTTTTTTTTTTTTTTTTTTTTTTTTTTTGAGACAGGGTCTCACTTTGTAGTTCAGGCTGGCCCTGAGCTCACTATGGTGCCCAGGCAAGCCACTGTGAACTCAGCAATCCTCCTGTCTTTGCCTCCCCAGTGCTGGGATTACAGGCGTGAGCCACCACGTCCAACATTGTGGTATGTGGTGTTGATTGTTGGTGGGCGTGTCTCCACGCCCAGCATTATATGTGGTTACTGGGGATCGAACTCAGGACCTTGCGCTTGCAAGGCAGGCGCCAGAACCACTGAGCCTACCCTCCGGCCCTGTTTTGTTTTTTTGAGACAGGGTCTTGCTTTGTAGTTTAGGCTGGTCCTGAGCTCACTATGTAGCCCAGGCAAACCTTGAGCTCAGTGATCCTCCTGCCTCTGCCTCCCAAGTGCTGGATTACAGGCATGAGTGACCACACCCAGCCCATGTACCTTGTTTTGTGTAGATCAGTGACAACAGAATCATGAGACCATAATGTGGGTGCTTTACTAGTGGACATAAGACACCCTTAGGTCAGGGTGGCATCTTGGCTGACTGAAGTACATAATCTGGAAACAGCCCCAGCTGGACCCCGAAAGGATGAGTATGGTTTTCCTATCTGTTAGATCTAGACTATCAAGGAACATCTAGTCTAAACACATTCAGAAATGGCTAGAAAGATTCTGTTTGTTTTGTCCTGGGCATCAAACATCAGGACCTTGTGCTTGCGAGGCAGGCATTGGAACCACTGAGCTACATCCATGGCCCAGCTAGAAAGATTCACATAGTGACAGGGCAGCATAGCAAGGCTTGGTGTTTATTGGGGCTTCCTGAACTTGTGGGCAATGTAGAGGAATTTATCAGAGGAATAAAGGAATAGCAGTGGGTTCAGGCCTGTATTCCAGCTCAGGAGAGCTGAGGAAGGTCACAAGGATACTGGGCAATTTAATGAATCTGTCTTAGAAAAGACAAGAGAAAGCCCAGTGTGCTGGCAAATTCAGGTAATCTCAGCACTTTTTTTTTTTTTGAGACAGGGTCTCGCTTTGTAGTTCAGGCTGGCCCTGAACTCACTAAGTAGCCCAGGCAAGCCTTGAATTCAGCAATCCTCCTGCCTCTGCCTCCCGAGTACTGGGATTACAGGCTTGAGCCACCAAGCCCAGCACTGTGGTATTGATGGCTGGTGGGCGTGAGTCACCACACCCAGCATTCTATGTGGTTACCGGGATTGAACTCAGGGCCTTGCGCTTGCGAGGCAGGCACTGGAACCACTGAGCTAAATCTCCAGCCCCCAATCTCAGCACTTTTGGGAGGCTGAGCAGGAGGATTGTCAAGAGAGTTCAAGGCTAGTCAGTGAAATCAGGGCCAGCCTGAGCTGCAAAGTGAGACCCTGTCTCAAAAAAACTAAAAATAAATTAATAAATAAAAAGGGGCTGGAGGTCCAGAGATGTAGCTCAGTGGGACCATGTCTGCCTGGCAAGTGTAAGATCCTGAGTTCAATCCCTGGTACTACATACACACACAAAAAGAGCTGGGGGTATAGCTCAGTGGCATAGCAACTACCAGGCAAATTCAAGGTCCCAAATTCTATTTCTGGTCTTAAAAAAAAAAAGGATTGAGAATGTAACTCAGCAGTAGAGTGCTTGCTTGACCTGTGTGAAGTGCTAGGTTCAACCCCCAGTACTCCAAAAGGAAGAGGAAATAAAAAGGAATATAGACACCGAGGGAGGATTGCAAGTTCCAATCTAGTTTGGGCAGTCTAGCAATTTAGCAAAACCCATCTCAAAAATAAATTTAGAAAGGGCCAGAGATTTAACTCAGTGGTTCTGGTGCCTACCTAGCAAGCCCAAGTTCCCTGGTTCGATCCCCAGTAACTACATACAACAATACTATGAACAATCAGTACTGCATACCACAGTTCTGGGTGTAGTGGCTCACGCCTGTCATTCCAGCACTCAGGAGGCAGAAGCAGGAGGATTGCTGAGTTTGAGGACTGGTAGAAATCCATCTAGCTTATATTCCTCCATTGCAAATATAGAGGTCAACTCAGGAATCATCCAAACACGTAAACAGCATGAGTGTGAAGAAGAAAGGTCCTAGCAGAAACACATCCTGACCTACCCTGGAGAGGTGGCCCTAAGAAGTAACACCAGGCAGAGCTCTGTAGACCTGGGAAGAGGGAACTAGGGAGAAGGGGAGGAGAATGGGAACTGTTCCACACAAGAGAACCAGGTACAAAGGCTTGGGGGTCAGGACGAAGTAGGGACTGAGTCTGGGAACAAAGAAATGGAGAGGTACTGGGTTACAGTGCATCAGGGGCCACATATGTGAGTTCTTCAGAGAGCCACCAGCCATTTGTAAAATGGTTGTGTGGCTTCTGGTGGGGGAGACCCACCCATTTGCTGTTCAGGTTCACACCTCCTTCCTGGTCTCACCTACTGCCAGGGGCCTTGCTTCAGGCCCCTGACTATGCTTCAACCCTCTGCCCACCCCTGCCCCTTGCTAGCAATCTCATTAGTGTGACATCAGAAAGGAGTCTTAATCCACTCACAGGCAGCAGGATAAATGTCAGAGCCAGTGCCCTGCTGAACCACGTCCAACCACTGGCAGCTGTGGCCCCCAAGACCTGTCCAGCATCTGGTGAGTAGCAGCCCACTCCGTTGCCTTTCCTGGCAACCAGGCAACTGCTTACTCACCCAGAGTAGGGTGTCCCCAGGCCTTTTCCTCCTCAGCAAAGCTCTAGGGTCCATAGGAGCCCACCTCCACCACCATCTTTACATGGGTTTGCTGCTAACCATATCCTTTGCTCCCTGATATCAGAGGCTGTGCTATTGTCCTCAAGACCAGCAGTGTCGTGGTCTGGGAACCTCACCTGACTAGGTTACACCACTGAGGGGATTTCCATGGGTACAATATTCAGTAGTTAGATCTCCATCAGGGTATCAGCTGCCCACCATGAGCACATGACCCAGAGGGGAGATACACCTTGGCCAGTACTGCCAGGAAACAAGGGGATGGGGGCCACGGGCCTGAGCAGCCAGTCTGAGTCCCTTCCAGCCTGGTGCCAGCCCCAAGGACCAAGGGTGCACCTCAGGGACCAAAGGTGGCCCAGAAGGAGCCACCTATGCTCATCTAGTCAGTCTCAGCCCCAGTGTTACAGCGAACAGCTTGTGGTGGTGGCTTATGACTGGAGTCATTTAGGAGAGGAGACCCCTTGAATAGCCTCAGAATATTTTGACGGCATGTCCAGGATATTCTGTTAGTCCCTGAGAGATTAGGAGTTTCTGTCTGGTCTAATAGGCTTAGAGGAAGCTGAGCTGCCCATGGCCAAGGTCACCAGGGCTTAGGGGATCTGAGAGAGACTTGGGGAGGTGGAGGTCACCTGGGTGGTGGCTGCAAGGACAATGCCTCACACAGCACAGCCACACCAGAGCCAGGAGGTGACACTGACTCCAAGCAGGCCCCAAGCCCAGTGACAGGAAGAGACTGGAAGACCAGGAGAACACCAGCATCCCTCACCCTTCCAGGACCTCAGCTTGACTGAAGTGGAGCCGGGAAGCTGAGGGCTACACAGCTCAGAAGGTAGCTGGTCCTGAGCAGGGACCCAAGGGCGCCCTGTCCTTCCATTTTGTGGGCCATTATTTCTTGTGATTACTTTGTTTTACCCCAAAGGACAGCCAATAAACAGAACAATAAGCATAGAAATATGAGCAATGGGGCCGGAGGGTTAGCTCAGTGGTTCCAGCGCCTGCCTTGCAAGCGTAAGGACCTGAGTTCGATCCCCGGTTACCACATATAATGCTGGGCGTGGTGGCTCACCCCTGTAATCCCAGCACTCGGGAGGCAGAGACAGGAGGATTGCTGAGTTCGCGGCGGCTTGCCTGGGCACCATAGTGAGCTCAGGGCCAGCCTGAACTACAAAGCAAGACCCTGTCTCCAAAAAGCAAAAAAAAAAAAAAAGAAAAGAAATATGAGCAATGAACTAATGAACTAGGAATTTGGGCTTATTTGTGATATGAATAAATACATGAGACCTGGGAACACAGTAACCACAAGGTGGGAGCAGAGAAGGCCTCTGCAAAGGGACTGGGGAGGTTAAGGCAGCCTAAGACTGACTGTCAAGAAGGGTGGGCCCAAGGCTGTATGGCCTGATGCTGGAGGGGTTCACTTTGGGGGGGCCTCCAAGCCTAACACCCAGAGCAGTGCACGGCCCACAGCAGTGGGGGGTGAGCTAGCCAGGGCCTGAGAGTGAGGGAGACTCCATATGGAGTCGGAGGTTCCCTGGGGCAGAGGCCACTGAAAGATGGTGGGGCTGATTCTCTGCTCTAGGGTGGGGTTCAGGAGAGGTGGGGCTAACAGGACCCCCACCTTGTTGTCCTCAGACTGCATGAGTCGTCCTGCCTGGCCTGAGGGCATCCAGCAACCAAGTATCTCTGCAATATCCCTGCTGTTTTCACCATGAACCTAGAGCCGCCCAAGGCTGAGATCCGCTCAGCCACCAGGGTGATAGGAGGACCTGTCACCCCCAGGAAGGGGCCACCTAAATTCAAGCAGCGGCAGACCAGGCAGTTTAAGAGCAAGCCTCCCAAGAAAGGCGTCCAAGGGTAAGAGGACCAGGGAAGGGGAGGCTCTGGAAAGGCAGAGGTGCCACTCCAAACTGCAGAGGAAAACGAGGTGGAAGCTGGGATGGGGCTTTACCACTTTGCAGGCCAGGGGCAGGCCATTCTGCAGGTCTGAGGTGGGCAGAGCTGTCACCCACACTGCCAAGGAGGTCTGGCAAATGACCACACTCACTGCTCACCTCAGGGATGTGTGTGCATCCTGCCCACAGCTCACCTGTGCACACCCAGAGGCCTGGCCTTGCTCCTTTGCTGTTCCTATGATGAAATACTAGAGGCTGGATACTTTATGCAGAAAAGAAGCTTACTAGGTCACAGTTTGGAAGGGTGCAAGTCCCACATGGCGCAAGCCCCTCGTTTTCACCTTTGCTAAGGGAACACAGGGCTACCTTGAAACATGAGGAAGGGCATCATGGTAGGCATACCAGTAAGAGGGATAGACAGACCACACAGCAAAACAGGAAGCTGAGAGTGGGGAGAGTCCAGGCTCATGCTTGCTTTATGGGGTCATAACTGGGTCCTTTGAGAACCCTTTGAATCCACGTGCTTGGCATGACCTAATTATCCTTCACCAGGGGCCCTTACAGGTTCACCACCTCTTGGTACTGATACAGTAGGGATCCAACTCACCAGCGTTCACAGGACACATAGCACCTACTCCACAGCAGATACACTCACGCCACCTCCATACCCCACAGTCCCACTGTGCTCCCTGACACACCTGCCCACCACAGGTGACTCTCTGGGAAGCTGCCCTGCCCTGGGTGTGTATGAGGGGGACAAGGGGCCACCCTCCAACCAGCCCAGCAGCAGGAAGGCTGGGTCCTGACCTTGGGCCACCATCCTTTGACCATGCCTCTGTCTTTGCAGGTTTGGGGATGACATCCCTGGGATGGAAGGTCTGGGGACAGGTAAGAATTCCAAAGGGGTGCCCCTGTGCTCCTACCTTCCCCCACTTACTTCTCAGGGTGTTACCCATTTCGCCCCAACATCAGTCTTCTCTCCCTAGGAGTGCGGTTCACACCCACTGCAGAGTAGGGCCCAGTTAACACCCCCCCTACAAACTGCTCTGTCCTGGGGAGGGGCTGCCCCTGAAGTAAGGTTCTCACTGGGCAAATCAATGACCTCTCTTGGGATGTGGAAAACAGGGCCGGGGGTGGGGTGGCCTCCGGGCCACACCCATCCCTGACCATGCCCCTCCCGCAGACATCACAGTCATCTGCCCTTGGGAGGCCTTCAACCACCTGGAGCTGCATGAGCTGGCCCAGTATGGCATCATCTAACCACTCAGCTGCCTGGAGCCCCAGACTCTCCAGCTGCCTGTCGTGAGCCACATTTAGGGTTCCTGCCCACAACCTCCAGCCCTGCTTACATCTGGGCTCCAGGGTGGGGTGACCTCAGGGTCTGACCTCAGTTACCTGGAGCCCACCACCTCCCTCAGGTCACCCTGCTCACCTTCCAAAGACCCTGGCCCACTCCCCCCAGGTCTGCAGGTGGCCCAGTCCCCAGTTCTCCCCTTTCTGACAGGAATGCCCACAGGAGTATACCCCACACCCATCCCTGCACTTTTCTCCCAGCTGGGGAACCAGGAGTCCTCCCCATACAGAGTGAGATAAGCTCCCTCCACTCACCGCACCAACCTTTCCGACATGGCCCACCCACGATGTCCCTGTTTCAAAATAAATTAGCACGTTCTTGTTTGTCTGAGGCATGTTGGAGAAAAGAACCTGAAAGTGGGGATTGCTTTGGCCCAAACACATGGAGAAAGGTACAGGGGGCAGGATGGGCTGCCCAGGGGCAAAGGGCACAAATCCCATCGATCATATGCTCAGGTCACAGAGCCTCAGCAGCACTGGACATGGATCAGGCCATGTCACCACTTTTGCTCAGTGGCCAGTCAGCAGTGTGTGGGGTGGTCAAGGCCGTCCTCACTGGGAAGTGGGAATTAGCAAGGTCCACATCCCATGGGCTTGGAGCTTATCTCCCTACCTCCCAGGCAAAGAAACTGAGGCACAGAGGTCCAGTCAGGAATCCACACCCCAGCTGAGAGTGTGTCCACTGTGACCTGGGGACCCCATTCCCAACACTGCACAGGAGCAAGTCACCTGCATACACCCGTGCAACCTTTCCCACTAGGCACAGGGCCCCAGGTGCTCCGACCAGAGTGGCTACATCTCCCCACAGGAACAATCAGTGATTCTGGGAAGGACCTCTGGGATTCTGTCTGTTCAATCACAAATTGCCACTCTGAACCCGGAGAGGAAGTCAGAGCTGGGCTGACCTCTGGGCTGGGGAACCTAGGTGGTTGAGACTTGTCCATCTTCCGTGGTGTAAGAATTCCTCATGTTGGGGCCAGGGATTTAGCTCAAGTGGTACTGCACCTATCTTGGAAACACAAGGGCCCAAGTTCAATCCCCAGTATCACAACAAAACAAAACAAGAATTCCTCATGTGGCCCCTGAGATTGGTGACTTACCACAGGGATTGTGCCCTACAGTGGCCAATGTACCCTTCCCCCAGAAATCCCTCTGACAGAGAGGCATTGGCTTAACCCTCAAGCCTACCACAGAATAGGAAGGGGAAGGTGACCCCTGAGAGGGATGGGGCCCCCACAGGTTAGGAAATGAGGGGCTGGGAACTGGCAAGAGGTAGGTCAGGTCCGGGGTCAGAGGCAAGAACCCCCAAGTTGCACTCTTCACATAAGCCAGAAGGGAAGCAGACATGGCCAGACACAGAATACAATGGCCTTTTTATTTGTACTGGGGATTGAACTAAAGACCTCACATTCTTCAGGCAGGACTTGTGCCAGTGAGCCGCACCCCTGGCCACCACGAGGTCCTCTGCAAGGAGCAGGGAGAGACCTATATGGGTTCTCAAGAAAGCCAGACTGACATCAGATGGCATGCAAAGTTGATTGTAGGGCTTGGGAACAATGGGCAGGAAGTGGGTACAGGTGGGGAGGGAGGAGGCTCAGGGTGAGTTACTACTCTGCACACACACCAGTCCAGCCAGGGGAAGCCCAGAGCCCTGGGCGCCTGTATCTTGCCTCTCCTCTGTTGGTGCTGCCCAGTGGGGAAAGCAGCCTAGGCAGCTCCATACTCAGGGGGTGCCAGGCCCCAGGTCCTCTGGTACCTTTTGGGCAGCTAGGCCCCTCAGCAGCAGAGTGGCCAGCAGGAGCTCAGCCCCCTGGACCAGCACGATGGCGATGGCACAGCCACCCAGGGTCTGGCTGTGCCTAAGTAGCCATTGCTGCAGCCTAGGGCTGCAGCCCCCCAGGTATACAACTTGCCCTGCTGCCGCCCGGTCCAGGCGTAGTACCCCAAAGCCACACTGGGTGTTCTCTGAGGCTCCATCTTCCTGAAGGTTGATGCAGCAAGAGGCAGGAAGGCTGCAGGCCTGCACCCCTGGAGAACTGCAGTTGAAATACCTGCAGGGCACATGAGGTTCAGTCTCAAGGAACAGGCCACTGTCTCACCCACCTGCAGATGCTCATGGCTACACACGCACAAACATATGTATACCATGCACACACACACTGGCATGTACACAGGGGTGTGCACATACAAGAACATAAACACATGGACATGCATGAGCTTTCCACATCTTTGTGCATGGCAGCCCCCTGCCTTTGGAGACAGGTGGATTGGGAAGTACGTGGTAAGACAGCTGAAGGGGACACAAGGCTTTGATGAGGGGTGATAAGACCTCGCTTCGTAGGTGTGGGTTGGTTGGAGCAGACAGAGTTGCACTGGGAGATGACAGAGCCCTGGCAGGTGCTTCTGATGGGAGCTGAGGGTCACAAAGGGAAGAGGTGGTACTGAGCAGGGACAAAGGGCAAGGGGGGCTGGGGGATCCTCGACGACTAAGGGGTGCTTCATCACGGTCCTTCCAGACTGTGGGGGCCTTCAGGTGCCCTTGGACTTCTGTGGCCCTCTACTTGGTGCCTAGGACATGGAGGGAGAGGCAGCTCACTTTAGCAACCATTGAAATGGCCAGGTACAGAGTCTCCTCTGACTCCATCTCTTGTGGCTAGCTGGGCTTGAAGGCTCAGGAAGAAACCCTGTATATTTATTTATCTATTTACTTATTTGTGGAACAGGGTCACTATGTAGCTCAGGCTGGCCTCAAACTCAAAACAATCCTCCTGTCTCAGATTACAGGATGATGCTCAGAGTACAGGTGTGTGCCACCATGTCCAGCAAGACATACTTTTTTTTTTTTTTTTTGCTTTTTGAGACAGGGTCTCCCTTTGTAGTTCAGGCTGGCCCTGAGCTCACTATGGTGCCCAGGCAAGCCGCCGTGAACTCAGCAATCCTCCTGTCTCTGCCTCCCGAGTGCTGGGATTACAGGCATGAGCCACCACGTCCAGCATTGTGGTATGCGGCATTGATTGTTGGTGGGCGTGTCTCCACCCCCAGCATTATATGTGGTTACCGGGGATCAAACTCCGGACCTTGCGCTTGCGAGGCAGGCGCCGGAACCACTGAGCTAACCCTCCGGCCCAAGACATACTTTTTTTTGAGACAGGGTCTCACTTTGTAGTTCTGGCTGGCCCTGAGCTCACTATATAGCCCAGGCAAGCCTTGAACTCAGCAATCTCCTGCCCCTGCTTCCCAAGTGCTGGGATTACAAGCGTGAGCTGCCACATGCAGCAGCAAGACATACTTTTTGTCCTCGGTTTCAAAGGAAGGACAGAAGCTGATCAGGTGTCTGTGCATGGGGAATAAATTCCCAAACATATATTGCATGGGGAGTTAACTCAGTGTGAGGCTACTTGCCTAGAGAATGTGAGGCATTGGGTTCCATCCCTACCATCACAGAAAAAAAAAAGAATATATTGTGTCCCCAAATAGACAATATTTGTGCACATACATGTGCACATACACACACATGTGCGCACACACAAAATAGTGAAGTTATAATTCAGGATGACATCCTGAATTAACCTAAAAATTATTTTCACTTGACAATGAAATGTCCTACCTGATGAGAAATAAAAGGTTTTTGTTTTTTGGGTTTTTTTTGTTTGTTTGTTTGTTTTTTGAGACAGGGTCTTGCTTTGTAGTTCAGGCTGGCCTTGAGCTCACTATGTAGCCCAGGCAAGCCTGGAACACAGCAATCCTCCTGTCTCTGCCTCCCGAGTGCTGGTACTACAGGTGTGAGCCACCATGCCCAGCACTGTGATATGTAGTATTGATGACTGGTGGGCGTGAGTCACCATGCCCAGCATTGTATGTGGTTACCGGGATCGAACTCAGGGCTTTGTGCTTGTGAGGCAGGCGCCGGAACCACTGAGCTAAATCTCTGGCCCTTGGGTTTTGGGTTTTGTTTTTGTTTTTTTTTTGAGACAGGGTCTCGCTTTGTAGTTCAGGCTGGCCCTGAGCTTACTATGGAGCCCAGGCTGGCCTTGAACTCACAGCAATCCTCCTGCCTCTGCCTGCTGAGTGCTGGGATTACAGGCATGAGCCACCATGCCCGGCTTTATAATTTAGGTTTTTAAAAATATTTTTTAAATTTTTTATTTTTATTTATTTATTTTTTTTGAGACAGGGTCTCGCTTTGTAGTTCAGGCTGGCTCTGAGCTCACTATGTAGCCCAGGCAAGCCTCGAACTCAGCAATCCTCCTGTCTCTGCCTCCTGAGTGCTGGGATGACAGGCGTGAGCCACCACGCCTGCCACTGTGGTATGTGGTATTGATTGCCGGTGGGCATGTGTCTCCACGCCCAGCACTGTATGTGGTTACCGGGATTGAACTCAGGACCTTGCACTTGTGAGGCAGGCACCAGAACCACTAAGCTAACCCTCCAGCCCTTTTTAGGTTTTTTTTGAGACAGGATCTTGCTTTGTAGCCCAGGCTAGTTTCATACTCACAGCAATCCTCCTTCCTCTGCCTTCTGAGTGTTGAGATTAAAGGGGTGAGCCCCATGCCTGGCACTGTGGTATATGATACCAGGAATCAAACTCAGGACCTTGTACTTGCCAGGCAGACGCCAGAACCACTGAACTAAATCTCCAGCCACAACAGTGTGACTTTCTAAGTCTGCTGGCGTGGCTTCTCCATTAACATCCCTGTGTCCCCAGGGTTTAGCCTGGGCCCAAGAGTTGCTGAAAGAGTTGACCCAGAGGCTAGGCCTGCAGACCAAGGAGAGGAAGTGCTCCAGCACTTCACAGTGCTACACACATCTCTGTGTGTATCTATGCCTGTACGTATGTGGATGTATTCATAGCAGAGAGCACTTGAGTACAAGGCTATTCTGTGTGTGCATGTGAATCACACAAGTGTGGATACACATGCGACTCACCAGTAAGGATGTGTACATGTGCATCCATGCAAGCGTGTGGGCACCTGTTAACATCTGCACACATGTGCATGTCTGTACCTATTAGTGAATGTGTGGCTCCCTGGGCTGCCCCTTTTCCTGCTCAACCCAGGACATACCGGTTCTGCTGCCAGTCCTGGTAGGACGCTGCCCCGCAGCACTGCATCCCCAGCTGGATTTGGTCAAGGAAGAACTGCAGGTCTGGGTCGTCCTTGTACTGGGTGATGGCCACTTCCAAAGTGTGCTCCAGGCATTCTTGCAGGGGACCCCAGAGGGCCACCACCAGGGCCCCTGCCAGTGTCTCAAGCACCAGGAGGCTGAGGATGGCCCCGCAGAAGCAGCGCAGGAGGCTGCTGCTCTCACAGAGGACTCCCAGGCAGCCAGTTAGACTCACGATGCTCACCACCATGCTGCCAAGCACCAGCCCCAGCACGGGATGTGGGGGCAGGGCTGTCCCCAAACCACTTCCTAGAGACCCTTTGACAGTCAGGCCCCAGAGCCCTGTGGCCAGGGCCAGCAGGCCTAGCAGGGAGAAGAGGAAGTTGGAGAGGAAGAGCAGACACTTGATGCAGCTGCTCCCCAAAGGCCCCAACTTGTCTCCTTGTGGTGCTGGACCTCGGTGGCTTGGTGTGGCTGGACTCTCCATGGAGAGGGGCAGCTCCTGGCCTACAGCATCCTGCCACAGGAAAGGGAATAGAGATCTCACCTGGGATCCTACTCCTTCATATCCTGTACCTGACAAGACAATCAGCGAAGGAGGCTTCCAGCAGCTGTCAGGAGGTCTGGCTTAGGGTTAGTCTGCTATGGGAAGATGTGGCTATGTGGGGCCAGCCACCTTTAGAACACGTTGATAACCACGCCCTGTAAGATCCACGGCAAAAACAGAAAAGGTGGCGGTTCCCTTTACCCTCTCTGTGGTGTAAAAAGGCCCAGTGTGGTCTTGTCTTCCTGCAGGACAGGAATGTACAGGTGCAACACTTTCTCTGTGCCTGAAATGGGTCTGCAAGGGTCAGTCTGGAAGGACCTGTGTGGGGCCAGGTGTAGTTACAGAAGGCTCCTCTCCAGGCCAGAGATGTGGCTGCCTCCTCTTTGAAACCAGCCTGATGTTCTAGGACCCACTTTGCCAGCTCCAAGTCTCCATGAGAGTAGTCACCATGGTAGGCCCTGCAGTAAAGGTTGCAGGAAGGGATTGGAGGGGGTTCAGGAGACCAGGAAAGCTGTCTGGAGTGGGCAGATGTGAGGAAGAGGATTCAGGGAGAGGGCCAGCTCCACAGGCACCCAGTGTGCTCAAAATAGTGTGATGTGGGGAGAGTTCAGAAGCTGGGGCAAATGCTGCTACAAGGTTCCACTTTCTGCTGCACTGACGCCACCCCTCCCACTTTCTGACTCCACATTGAGGTTCCTTTACTCCAGATTTCCAGCAGAGACCAGGAGAACTACTCATCAGCCCCTGGCCCAAATGAGGCATGAGGAGCACACAGACAGGCTGCCAAACCCATTTGGTCAGACTGGGATTGTTAGAGCCACAGGTACTTGTAGCCTTCTGCTTCTCCTGCATCTTGAGCCAGAGTTATGCCCCCTGATCCACAGGAAAGCCAGAGGCGAGCATTAGGGCACTGGGCTGGGGTATGGCTCAGTGGTGGCAGGTTTGTGCGAGACCTGGAACTCATTCTGTCTTAGCAGCTTGTCTGCTTTACCCACACCCACCTAATGGAAAGTCCCAGAACACAGTAAAGCTTGGGGAGGGCCTACAGCAGGGTGAGAACCCAGGCCATGGCCTTTCCCAGCTGGAGGCCACCCATCCTCACTTACCTTTGGCATTAAGGGGCTTCGTTCCTCCTCCTCCATCCTCTCATGAGAAGAGAAGCCCTCAGCACAGGGCTGGGACAAATGACTAGTCCCTCTCTGACTGGGGCTGTTGGGGCCTGGACTGCTCTGTGAGCTGTGCAGCTCAGGCTGGGGGAATCTGCAAGCACTACTCACACTCCAGTGTCACGGTAGGATCATGTGAGCAGTCACACTTCAGGGCTTAAGGCGGCTCCTGCTTGTGGAGATGCAGATGGTGTTTCTTATCTGCCCCTCAGTTTTAGCTTTGGGTCTGGGATTTTCCTAAGCACTGCATATGCGCCCCTTAGGAAGGACTGACAGTGCTCACTTCATAGCCAACTCCACAGGCCCAGCATGGGCCTTAGCCTTGCAGGTTCAGTGGCAGCTCCACCAGCACCTCAGAGTCAGAATCACCACATCAGCTGGTTCACAGTAACAATTCCAGAAATGCACCAGCACTTGAGTGCCACATCTTTCTCTCAGTTTCTTCTCCACAAGAAGGAAACCTAGCATATCCTTGTCAGGTCACACCTTTCCTGGTACCTAGGCTTGGAGCTCCCCCATCTGTCTGTCTGAGCTTCTGTTCAGTTCATCAGGGTCACCATGGGTCTTCGTTCTGAAGGATCCAGGCCATATGGCTGACACAAAGAACCTGGCATCCACTTTCTGGCGTTGGACAGACTCCCTCCTCAGGCCTTATTGGTTGTATATGTATGAGATATGAATATCTTTGTCAATGGACATGTCCTTTGGGGGAAAGAGATGTCAAGGATATACGTATAACATAATTTCATAGACTTTATTCATATATTCATAGTGCTAGGCAGCAAACCCAGGGCTTTACACAGCCAGACAACTGTACTACCACTGAACATTTGCCAGTGCTGTTTTTCTTTTTTGGAGACAAGATCTCGCTTTGTAGTTCAGGCTGGCCCTGAGCTCACTATGTAGCCCAGGCAAGCCTGGAACTCAGCAATCCTCCTGCCTCTGCCTCCTGAGTGCTGGGATGACAGGTGTGAGCCACCATGCCTGGCATCATAGTATGCGGTACCCAGGATCAAACTCAGGATCTTGCACTTGGCAGGCAGATGCCTGAATCACTGAGCTAAATCCCTGGCCCTTGCCCATCACTTTTATGTGTGTGTGCTAGGGATTCAATTCAGGGCCTCAAGCAAAAGCTAGACCTCAGTCCTGACAATCTAACAGACCTCCATGCTTTGTTTGCCTGCATGGTACTTAGCAAGACCTGCCACCATATCTTTGCATGTTGATGGTAAATTTCATGAGGGAGAGGTGTACCTCCCTTCTTTTCCCTCAGTGTAAGAGCTATGCCACACACAGAGTGAACAGTTGGTAAATCTGTTGACGGAGCAGATAAACCAAATTTAAATAACTGCTAAAGTATAGATTATGAATAATTTGTGTTATCAAAGCTGACACCATGACAATTCAACAAAATAAAAAATTAGGAGGTGGGGAAGGGGAGAAAATAAAAACAATTTATTTTTGCTTTTTATTTATTTATTTATTTATTGGAGACAGGGTCTCACAACAATCCTCCTGCCTCTGCCTCCTGAGTGCTGGGATTACAGGTGGAAGCCACCATGCCCGGCTAAAATGTGTAGCTGTTTGTTTCCTAGAGATTTTCTTATTTTTGTTCTGACAATCATAGTTGAGTTGGCTACAGTAATCACAGGGCCCTGTGAGAGATATTCTGTAGGAATATTCGAGTGTGTTAAGATAGCAGGACGGGGCCGGACACATTTCGCTCAGTGGTTCCCGGTGCCTGCCCAGCAAATCCAAGGTCTCTGGTTTGATCCTGGGTAACCACACACAATACCGGGTGTGGTGACTCACAGCCACCACCAATTAGTACCTCATACCACAGTGCCCCGTGCGGTGGCTCACGCCTGTCATCCCAACAGTCGGAAGGCAGAGGCAGGACTATCGCTGAGTTCGAGGGTTGCTTGGGCTACTTAGCGAGCGCAGAGCCAGCCTGAACTACAAAGGGAGACCCTGTCTAAAAAAAAAAAGATAGCAAGACAGCTGCGCCTCTAAACTCGTTGGGATGGTGTTTTTCCCAGAATCCACCAATAGCGTTTTGGGGTTAAATTTCGGATCTTCTCTTCCGAGTTTTTGGCCAGACCTGGAGCCGCACTGGCTCAAACCGCACACACCGCCTCCCACCTTCCACAAAGGCGGAAGAGGCGGGGCGGGGCGGGGCGGGGCCGGTTGCGGGACCGGCAGAGGCGGTATGCGCATGCTCGCGGTCGTAGGTAGGCCGTTGGCTGCGCCGGAACCTGTTTTCAGGACTTCGCTTCCGTCGGTCAGTGTTGGGTGACGCACCGGACGTCGGCTGCTGGAGGAGCCGGGCGGCGAAGCTGGAACGGCGCTGGAGGCGTCGGCGGGAGGCTGGGGCTAAGGCCGACGCCGGGGCTGTAAGGCCCGTGGGGCAGCAGGCGGCAGCGGCAAACCGAGGCCCGAGTCCAGAGGCAGGAGCGGCCGCCATGGCCGAGAGCATCGTGAGTGCGGCGGCCGGGCGGGAGCGAGACGCCGGCATGAGGCAGCAGATTTGCCGGTGTCCCGGGCGGGCCGCGCGCGTCGTCGGCGCCGGCGGCTCTTCAGCGTTCGCCCACGGCTTGTGGGGGTCCCTGTGCGGGCCGCGGATAGAAGGCAGGTGGAAGGAGTCCACCCGCCGGTCCAGGCCTCCTGTGAGGCCCGGAGTCGGTGGTGTCCTTCTCTCCTGTGGGCCTCTCCTGCCTCCTCCCCCATCCCAGTAGGGCCTTGACCTGAGTCATTCCGGGAGAGACATGGAGATGCAGGGTAGCTTTGCAGGGGAGTAACCTGTTCCTCCGAGGAAGCGGCCGGGACGGGGTGGGGGGAAGACATCAGTCTGACGGGGCTGGCTCTTTGGTGCGGGGAAAACTTCCTGTTCAGAAGTAAGTAGTATGATGGCCAAGGTTGATGTCACTTTACCTAATGCTAGAATGTCATTCACTCCCTCTCCTCACAGTGGAAACCATCAGGGAAAGGTCAAAGAGAATCACTTGTGGAATCGTTCCTCTAAAGTAAACGTGGCTGGAGGAAAACTAATCTGCTGGTTAACAGAAGGAAGCGTTAAAGAATATTTGCGATTTCTTGAGCAATAAAGTAGTAATAAGTGGGAAGTAGTGTGTGTGTGAAACCCCAGGGCAGGTCTCCTAAGTTGTGCCAAGGGCCCTGGAGAGTTTTGGTGCATTGGGTTTCTAGAGAAAACCCAGTTCTTTCGTTTAAGGTTTTTCTCTGAGGGCTCCCCACTTCCTCAGAGGTTCTTTCTCGGTTCTCTCTGTCCTGTCTGTTTCCCACCCTGGAGGAGAGTGGAATACACTCTTTTTTTTTTTTTTTTTTTTTTGAGACAGGGTCTCGCTTTGTAGTTCAGGCTGGCTTTGAGCTCACTATGTAGCCTAGGCAAGCCTCCTGTCTCTGCCTCCTGAGTGCTGGGATTAGAGGCGTGAGCCACCACCCCCGGCACTGTGGTATGTGGTATTGATTGCTGGTGGGCGTGAGTCTCCAAGCCCAGCATTGTATGTGGTTACTGGGGATTGAACTCAGGACCTTGCACTTGTGAGGCAGGTGCCGGAACCACTGAGCTAACCCTCCGGCCCGGAATACACTCTTAAGAGAAACCTCAGTATAGTCGACTTCTATTAAAAATAAAGGTCACTATCTTGGGATGGTACACATGTGCTCCCAGCGCTCAGAACTGTGGCAGTAAGATTGCCCTGAGTTCAAGGCTATCTTGGACTACCTTTGGAGACCCTGTCTGGGAAAGAAAAAGAGAGAACAAGAGAGAGGAAGAAGAAAAGAGAAAGCTCACTCATTAGAATCTTGCCTAGAAATAGATAAGGAATTAGCCCTCAAATCTACCTTCAGTTGGGTGTGGTAGTGTATGCCTGTAATCCTAGTACTCAGGGAAGGTGAGGCTGAAGGATTGCAGGGAGTTTGAGGTCAGCCTGTACTACATATGGAAACTCTTTGTCAAACAAAACAAAGCAAATTACCTACTTTAGTGATTTTTACTGAGTTAAAGCAACCGTATACAAGAGAGCCCTTCTTCACAGGGCCATTTCTTACTAGTATGCATAGGGCTGGTTTTCCTGGACAGCATTGAGTCTCTGGTTGAGTTTCGCAGGTTTTGAGAAATTAAAACAGATTTTCTGAAATTTATTTTCAGAAGAAAAAATTAAAAATAAATTTGAGGGCTGAGGATTTAGCTCAGTGGTTCTGGCATCTGCTTCAAAAGCCCAAGGTCCCCAGTTCCATCCCTGGTACCATATACCACAGTTCAGGGTGTGGTGACTCACACCCATAATCCCAACAATCAGTACCACACACCACAATGCAGGGTGTGGTGGCTCATGCCTGAAATCCCAGCCCTCTGGAAGCAGTGGCAGGAGGATTGCTGTGAGTTTGAGGTTTACTTGGGCTACCTAGTGAGCTCAGGGCCAGCCTGAACTACAAAGTGAGACCCTGTCCCTTTTAGTAGACAAGGTTCAGTAGACATATGTCACTGTTGTAGGGTATCAGTGGGAAATAATTTTTTTTTTGCAATACATGAATTTCACATTTGTACTGAGGTATATCATTACCCTTTTTTTTTTTTTTTTGAGACAGGGTCTCACTTTGTAGTTCACACTGGTCTGAGCTATGTAGCCCAGGCAAGCTTCGAACTCAGCAATCCTCCTGCCTCTGCCTTCCGAGTGCTGGGATTACAGGTGTGAGCCACCACGCCCGGCCCCATTACCCCCTTTTTTTTTTTTTTGCTTTTTGAGACAGGGTCTTGCTTTGTAGTTCAGGCTGGCCCTGAGCTCACTATGGTGCCCAGGCAAGCCGCCGTGAACTCAGCAGTCCTCCTGTCCCTGCCTCCTGAGTGCTGGGATGACAGGCGTGAGCCACCATGTCCGGCATTGTAGTATGTGGTGTTGATTGTTGGTGGGCGTGTCTCCACGCCCAGCATTCTATGTGGTTACCGCGGAACGAACTCAGGACCTTGCGCTTTCGAGGCAGGCACCAGAACCACTGAGCTAACCCTCCGGCCCCCCATTACCCCTTTTTTGAGGTAGGATCTGGGTAAATGGCCTGGATTTGGATCAGATTGGCAATCTTCTTGCTGAGGCTCTCAAAATGGGGGACTTGCATGTGTGCCCCTATACTCACCAGAAATCTTTTTATTTTAATTTTTAATTTTTTTTTGAGACAAGGTCTCACTTTGTAGTTCAGGGTGGCCCTGTGCTCACTGTAGTCCAGGCAAGCCTTGAACTCAGCAATTTTCCTGCCTCTGCCACGTTGTGTGGTATGTGGTGCTGACTGCTGGTGGGTGTGAGTTACCACGCCTAGTATTATTGTATGTGTTTGCCAGGATGGAACCAGGAACTTGTGCTTGCTAGGCAGGTGCTGGAACCACTGAGCTAAATCCCCAGCCTATTTTTTTTTTTTTTTTTTTTTGAGACAGGGTCTCACTTTGTAGTTTCAGCCAGTCCTGAGCTCACTATGTAGCCCAGGCAACTAAGCAATCCTCCTGCCTCTGTCTCCAGAGTGCTGGGATTTCAGGCATGAGCCACCATGCCCAGCATTGTGGAGTGGTACTGATTGCTGGTGGGTATGAGTCACCATGCCCGGTATTGTTGTATGAGGTTGTATGTGGTTACGGGGAATCAAATTTGGGACCTTGCACTTGTAAGACAGACGCTAGAACCTCTGAGCTAAATCCCTGGCCCCAGAACTCTTTTTTTTTTTTTTGGAGACAGGGTCTCGCTTTGTAGTTCAGGCTGGCCATGAGCTCACTATGGTGCCCAGGCAAGCCGCCGCGAACTCAGCAATCCTCTTGTCTCTGCCTCCCGAGTGCTGGGATTACAGGCGTGAGCCACCACGCCCGGCATTGTGGTATGCGGTGTTGATTGCTGGTGGGCGTGAGTCTCCACGCCCAGCATTGTATGTGGTTTCCAGGGATTGAACTCAGGACCTTGGGCTTGCGAGGCAGGCACCGGAACCACTGAGCTAACCCTCCGGCCCAGAACTCTTTTTTTTTTGTACTTTTTTTTTTTTTTTTTTTTTTTGAGATGGGGTCTTGCTTTGTAGTTCAGACTGGCCCTCAGCTCACTATGTAGCCCAGGCAAGCCTCAAACTCAGTAATCCTCCTGTCTCTGCCTCCCGAGTCCTGGGATTACAGGCGTGAGCCACCGTGCCCGGCCAGAACTCTTTTTTTAAAACAACGTTTTGAGACATTTTTCCATCTCACAGAGTCAACATACTGTCAATAACTGCTGAAGGAGAATCTGCAGCATGAGCATTTTCTAGTATAATCATGCATGTCTTTCCTCCCACTCTTAGGTGGTTGGGCAGTAGTTTCCTGGTTTGCAGCAGGGTGGGTGCTAGTTCATAGTCCCTGACTGTAGCACGGTTGGTATAATGGCTGGCATAGTAGCACACCCTCAGAAAGGCTTCAGCAATATAAAAATCAGGCCCTAGAAAGTGGGCCCTTTGTGTAGTAGTCTTGCAGCCCTGCCAAAAAGAAAGGATTTTAATGTCTTGTCTTTTTTTTTGATACCAGAGATTGAATTTGTGGCCTTGTGCTTCATAGGTAGGCTCTGAAAGTACTGAACTAAATACCTGTCCCTTAAGAAAAAAAAAATTTAAGATTCCAGTGAAGACTCCACGATAAGGCCGAGGATTTAGCTTAGTGGTACTGGGGCTGCTTGGCAAGTGCAAGGTCCTGAGTTTGATCCCTATTACCAAAACAAGATTCCGTGACATGAAAGCCTTTTATTTATTTAGGTTTTTTTTTTTTGAGACGGTCTTGCTGTGTAGTTCAGGCTGGCCCTGAGCTCACTATGTAGCCCAGGAAAGCCTTGAACTCAGCAATCTCCTGCCTCTGCCTCTGCCTCCCAAGTGCTGGGATTACAGGTGTGAGCAACCAGGTCCAGCACTGTGGTGTGGTACTGGTTGCTGGTGGGTGTGAGTCACTACGCCCGGTATTGTGGTATATGGTTATGGGGATTGAACTCAGGACCTTGTGCTTGCTAGGCAAGTGCCGGAACCACTGAGCTAAATGTCCAGCCTATTTAGTTTTAATCTTTCTGTTAAAACAAATTAGAAGTGTTTCTGTGATCCTTTTATGTAAGTCTAATTATAATGTCTGTGTATAGATTATGGAACAAAATGAAGTATTTATTTGGCCTTTTGAGACAAGGTTTCTCTGAAACCGAGGCTGACCTCAAACTCACAGTAATGTTCCTTCCTCAACCTCCTTCCTGGGTTGAGATGTTTTTGTAAAGGACTCAGTCACTCAGAATTCATAGTGGGGTTTTCTGTTTTGCCTTTTCCTGTAAGTTGTTTTTTTTGGGGGGTATTTCTGGTTTATCCTTTATAAAAGCCAATCACCAGTTTTATTTTTCTACATGAAACGGTTAGGATTTTGAGTCAGAACAGCCATGTGCTAAAACTTGGCCCTCACTTCCACTGGGTACTGAGTACTGAAGGGGAAGGGGAAGTTTGGCTTCTGGTTATGGTGAACCCCCAGACCCAAATGCTATGGATGTAAGCCTTAGTAATAGGTTAGGACTGTCCTAGGCTCTGGTAACATCTTGTTTCCTTTACTACAGATAATTCGTGTTCAGTCACCAGATGGGGTGAAGCGGATTACAGCAACAAAGAGAGAAACAGCTGCAACATTTTTGAAAAAGGTACCTACCTTATGGACATTTTAACTTTTGGGAGTCTTGTTCCTTCCCACTGTTGTTTCCAACTGTGTCTTCTTTTGTTCCCCCCACCATACTGAGAGTCAAACTCAGGACCTTGAGCTTACCAGGCAGGTGCAGCACCATCGGCTCCCAAGTTGTCTCTTACATAGCTTTTCTTTGTATGGTCCAGTTGAATTATTGCTGGGTCAGGTGTTTGTCATGGTTGATTACAGCTTAAAATTATAGCACCAAGAGCCCAAAGGTGGTTGTCAGGTTATTTTGCAGGTATAATATTTCTGAGTGAAAATTTGCAGAGATTATAGCCATGTGTGGTAACATATTTGTAATCCTAGCAATGTGGGAGGCTGAGGTAGGAATATTGAAACTTCACATTCAGCCTGGAGAATTTAACAACTTAGCAAGACCCTGTCTTAAAATTAAAAATAAAAAAAGTAGGGCTGGAGATGTAGTCATTGTGAAGGCTTTAAATTCAATCCCCAGTACTGTACCAGGAAAAGAAAAATTGAAGAAAACTTTGGTTGTCCATCAAAAGGGGATGATTACAGACATGTATAGAATGATCCCACTCACTGATTGAGTACCAGGGATCAAACTCAGAACTTTGTGTTTGCCATGCAGGTATGGCATCAATGAGCTATATCTTGGGTCCCCCACTCTATTTTAAAGAGATGAAGGCTGGAGATTTAGCTCAGTGGTGCTGTGCCTGCCTCGCAAATGCAGTCCTGAGTTCAGTCACTGGTACTGCAAAAAAAGAAAAGAAAGCCATGTACACACAGTCTGTGGGGACAGAGAGTGACATGAAGAAACACAGACCAGACTCTCTATGGTCAACCCTGAACAAGAGGCCCAAGGAGAGAAGAGTGGCTTTTAGACTTCATTCCACAGGTCAGCAAACTATGTCCGTGGGCTAACCTCTTGTGTTTATAAATAAAGTTTTTGAACCAGCTGTGCTCATTGGTTTTTGTATTTCTTGTGGCTGCCTTTGACCCACAAGGGTGTAGAGCTGATGATTATGTAAAAATGCTATGGCCTTCAAAGCCAGAAACACTATCCAGGTCACCACAGGAAATGGTTGCCATTTCCTGTTTAATATCTCGTGATAGCAAAGGTATTAGTACCTTTGTAATGATAATATATTATGTATATTTCATAAGGAAGAACAAATTATAGATAATGTTTAATATTTAATGTATACTAGAATAAGAGGGAATCTTCAGTGACATTTAGTTCAGTCTTTTTTTTTTTTTTTTTTTTTTGAGACAGGGTCTCACTTTGTAGTTCAGGCTGGCTCTGAGCTCACTGTGTAGCCCAGGCAAGCCTTGAACTCAGCAATCCTCCTGCCTTTGCCTCCCGAGTGCTGGGATTACAGGCGTGAGCTACCATGCCTGGCTCTGTGGTATGTGGTATTGATTGTTGGTGGGCGTGAGTCTCCAGGTCCAGCATTGTATGGGGTTACCGGGGATTGCACTCAGGACCTTGCACTTGCGAGGCAGGCGCCGGAACCACTGAGCTAACTCTCTGGCCCCAGTCTTTTGTTTTTTCTCGAAGGTAGAGAGTAGTCAGGGATTTAGCTTAAATGGTGTTATACCTTCCTTGGAAAGTCCCAAGTTTGATCTCTGGTACTACAAAAATAAAAGCTAGAGAGTAGAGGCTGAAGGAGAGATTTGCTACAGATCTTATCAAGCCTGTAATCTATAGGTGAAGCCACAATTTTTCTTGGAAATTTGGTTTCTAAAAGACATTTGCTATCATGATTCCAGTCCCAGTGCTTAAGGGTCAATATTCATAAGACTAAAAGGAAATCTGGAGCAGTGATATGTGCCTATACTCCCAGCTGTTCAAGAGGCTGAGGCAGGAGGGTCCTTTGACCCTACTACTTGGAGTCCAGTCTAGCAACATAGTGAGGACCTATTTCAAAAAATAAATAGAACAGAAGCTTGTTAGATATTTTTGTTAACTAAATTTTTTTCTTAAAATACTTTTTCACAATGAAAAAGGAATAACACAAAAAAATGAAATAGATTCAATAGAGACCAGACCCCTCTTTCTCTCCACCTATCCTTTCCCCTCCCTCTCTTCCTCTCCTGTGTGCCACCATGCCTGGAAGACAGTTTCTGAGTCTTAACATAATTTTTTGGGGGGTGGTATTGAGGATAGAACCCAGGGCTTCATCCATGTTAAGCCTATGGTGTACCATTGAACTATACCCCCAGCCCTTTAAGATATATATATTTTTTGGCCATACTGGGGATCAAACCTAGGAGAGTGTTGTCACTGAGCTACATTCCCTGTCCTTTAAAACATTTTTCTCTTTTGAGATAGGATCTTATGTTACTAAATTGCCCTGTGCAGGGCTGAAATTGGAATCCTGCCTTATCTTTCCAGGGTGCTGGAAGTACAGGTGTGTGCTCCCCTGTCTGGCTTTAATTTAACCTGTAGCTGTGATTTTTTTTTTTTTTTTTTTTTTTGAGACAGGGTCTCGCTTTGTAGCTCAGGCTGGTCCTCAGCTCATTATGTAGCTCAGGCAAGCCTCAAACTCAGCAATCCTCCTGCCTCTGCCTCCCAAGTGCTGGGATTACAGGCGTGAGCCACCACGCCCGGCACTGTGGTACTCAGTACTGATGGCTGGTGGGCGTGAGTCACCAAGCCCAGCATTGTATATGGTTACCGGAATGGAACTCAGGGCCTTGCACTTGCGAGGCAGGCGCTGGAACCACTGAGCTAAATCTCCAGCCCCTGTGATTGATTTTTCAAACTTTTTTTTTTTTTTAGTTTATTGAATTAAGGTCTTGCTGTGTATACCAAGCTGGCTTTGAATTCACTGTATAGTTGAAGGTAGCCTTAAACTCATGTTGATCCTTCTCCCCTAGGCTCCCAAGCACTGGAATTACAGGTGTGTGCCACAATGTCTTGCCCTTTCTTCAAACTCTTAAATGTGTCTGCAGTTCAGTTGTTTACACAGGACCTTTGCTTTTGGTATACTTTTCTTATTTAAATTGACACTTTTACAAACAGTATAGATTTTGTCAACAGGGGACAAGATAATGAGGAATTTGGTGAATGAGGAATAGTTTTTTTTTTTAATCAGTTTTCTCTGAGAATTGTTTATGATTAAACCCCTGTCCCCATGGTAACATCTTACACATATTTACAGAAGGAGTGTCCTGTCCTATCCAGTGTGCTTTTTTTTTTTTTTTTTTTTTTTTTG
>PVIC010007206.1:0-22720 GCA_004025085.1 Thryonomys swinderianus | reverse complement strand
CCACGCCCAGCATTGTATGTGGTCACGGGTTTCAAACTCAGGACCTTGTGCTTGCGGGGCAGGCGCCAGAACCACTGAGCAAAATCTCCGGCCCAAGTGAGGAATAGTTTCTGGGCTATATGAGCATTTATCTTGTAGTGTTTGATACCATGGCATATATGGGGATAACCATGTATTCCACTAAATTTCTGTTTTGGGATTTGTTGTAGGTCGCAAAAGAGTTTGGATTCCAAAACAATGGCTTCTCAGTTTACATCAATAGAAACAAGACTGGAGAGATAACAGCATCATCTAGCAAATCCCTCCACTTGCTGAAAATCAAGTAAGTGCCACTCAGGAGGGCCCCAGGAACCGGAGGAACCATACACCCCACCCCCACCCCCCACCCCCGCCATGTGAGGCTCCCAGGTTCATTGTATTCTCTCCTGACCCCACTAATTCAGTCTTGTAAACTCCACCACCAGGTGATTGTGTTGCTTGGCAGGTGTGTCACATGGAGTCTGCAGTCTCTATTGCATGTTTGATTGAATAGCAAATTCTGGAATGTGTGTCCCTGTGGAGAAGGTTATGGACTTGGGATTGGGTCTACAAGGGGGTCAGCTGCTGTATTAGTCAAATGTTCTGTTGTAGGGACAAAACATCCTGGCTGTTGTTTAAAGAAGGAGAGGTTTCAGGGTGCTCAGTCTTCAGCTGGCTTGCTCCAGAACACATGGGAAAGGAGAATAAAGCTTCTCAGCTCATGGCAGTTGGTAGCAGAGAGAGAAGGGGCTAGGGACAAGAACACGGCCTTCCAGGTCATACATCAGGGAGCTGCCTACAGCTAGGCTCCACTCTGAATGGCACATTCCACTCTGAGCCCATCAGAGGGTAAAACCACAGGTGAGCGAAAGGAGTGCCCTCATGACTCGATCTCTCTGAAAGCCCACCTCTGAGCACAGGAGACCAGAGCAGAAACACACTGAGCTCGTTTTCTGGAGGGAAGGACCTTGATTGCCCCTGTGTGAGAGAGAGCATCCAGCCTTATTGGCTGTTTGCTTGGAGGTAGAGGAGGTAGAGCTGCAGGGTAGTGGACCATTGCCATCCCTCTTGTGTTACTTGTGTTAATGAGGCCGTCAGCTTGCAGAGACCTCTTAAGCCTCTGCCTGTATGTGTAACATGTTACTGGGTTATGGCCATAACACCCATCCAGGTCTGTCTTTGTGCTAAAGAAGAAGAGTTGAGTGGTTGTACTAGATCATTGACCCAGAGTGCTGAAAATATTTGATCTTTGCCCCTTCACAGGACAAGTTTGCTGATTCCGTCTGATCTGTCTGGGTACCTGCTTACCCACCAGCATGCAGAGCCCATGAATGCCCATAGTACTCAGCTGTAGATGTCAGCTGCCCCTGAGGGACTGGATCAGGCTGGCGTGTAGCTGGCCACATGCCTGGTTGTCAGTAAGAACACAGGGCTGGTACAGCAGTTGGGTTATTTCCAGTGCACATGTTAGGGTACTTAGGGAAAAGTTTCATAATTACGCCATTTATCTATAGAGATTTATTGGACACCTATTATTTGCTTGTCTCTGTAAATTAGGTGATGCCTTTCATTGTGACCATTTCCAGAGTACCTGAGGTCATCTTTCCTTTGAGCTTATGGAGGCAATTTGAGACTCACTCATGCATTTAGGCAAGTTGGGGGTTGTACTTGCAAGCTGTGAGGTTGAAGACATTACTTGGCCTCACTTGCTCTTGCAACCCTTTTGTCTGTGAAGAAGAACAGTGGCTCCTTCAGGTGGTACACAGTGCTTGCTTGCACCAAATGAGCAGGGGAAGCCATGGCTGTGATTGAGCGATTGACAGATTTTTTTTTTTTTTTTTTGAGACAGGGTCTCACTTTGTAGTTCAGGCTGGCCCTGAGTTCCCTATATAGCCCAGGCAAATCTCAAACTCACAACAATCCTCCTGCCTCTGCCTCCCAAGTGCTGGGGTGACAGACTCAAGCCACCACACCTTCCTAATTTTGGGTTTATTGAGATAGACTCTCACTCCCTAGTTCTTTCTGACTTTGAATTCATTAGGTAGCCCAAGCGACCTTGATCCTCCTGCCTCAGCCTCCTGAGTGCTGAGATTACAGGTGTGTACCACATTTTAAACTTTTTATTTGTTTATTTATTCATTTATTTTTTGAGACAGGGTCTCGCTTTGTAGTTCAGGCTGGCTCTGAGCTCACTGTGTAGCCTAGGCAAGCTTCGAACTCAGCAATCCTCCTGTCTCTGCCTCTTGAGTGCTGGGATTACAGGGGTGAGCCACCATGCCCGGCACTGTGGTATGTGGTATTGATTGTTGGTGGGCGTGAGTCTCCACACCCAGCATTGTATGTGGTTACTGGGGATCGAACTCAGGTCCTTGCACTTGGGAGGCAGGCGCTGGGACCACTGAGCTAACCCTCCGGCCCTTATTTTTTATTTTTTTGAGACAGGGTCTCGCTTTTTAGTCCAGGCAAGCCTGGAACTCAACAATCCTCCTGTCTCTGCCTCCTGAGTGCTGGGATGACAGGCGTGAGCCACCACCCCAGGCACTGTGGTATGGGATATTGATTGCTGGTGGGTGTGAGTCACCACACCCAGCATTGTATGTGGTTACTGGGGATCAAACTCAGGACTTTGCGCTTGCCTGCCAGGCGCCGGAACCACTGAGCTAAATCTCCGGCCCATTTTTATATTTTATTTTATTTTATTTTATATTTATTTTAAATTTTATTTTATTTATTATTATTATTATTTTTTTTTTTTTTTTTTTTTTTTTTTTTTTTTTTTTTTTTTTTTTTTTTTTTTTTTTTTTTTTTGAGACAGGGTCTCGCTTTGTAGTTCAGGCTGGCCCTGAGCTCACTGTGTAGCCTGGGCAAGCTTTGAACTCAGCAATCCTCCTGTCTCTGCGCATCGTATGTGGTTACCGGGGATCAAACTCCGGGCCTTGTGCTTGTGAGGCAGGCGCCAGAACCAGTGAGCTAACCCTTGGCCCTATTTTTATTTTTTGAGACAGAATTTTGCTTTGTAGTTCAACCTAGACAAGCCTCAAATTCACAGCAATCCTCTTGCCTCTGCCTCCTGAATGCTGGGATTATAAGCACAAGGCACACCTGCTATTGTGATAGGTGGTATGGGGATTGATTTTGGGACCTTATGCTTGTGAGGCAGACACCAGAACCCTTAAGCTAAATGTCTGGCCCATTATTTTTTTTATAAGTTTCATTTATCCATTCTCCCCTTCACATCTCCTTCTGCTTGTTGTTTTGTTTGTTTTTAGAGAGACTATGTAGTTGAGGGTTCCCTTGAACTCTATGGAGTGCAGGCTGGCCTTGAACTAGCAGCAGTCTTCCTGCCTCAGTCTCACAAGCGAGGAGATTACATGTGTGGGGATTACACCATGCCCAGTATAGCTATGTTTTTAGAAACTGTTCTGAGCTGGATGTGGTATTGCACTTTTGCAACTCCATCATTCTGAGACAGGAGTATTTAAAGAGTTCAAGCCCATATAGCAAAAAAGAAAAAAAAAGGAAGAACTGTGTGACTGCTGGGAGTTTCTGTTTGGTTTGCTGTGGGCTTGTTGGTGCTACTATTCCTACCTGATAGAACTGTACTACCTGTCACTGCAGAATTTGAATTTGAGCTGTGCCCATTGCTTCTGAACAATGCTTGTCATCATGTAAGTTTCTCATTTGCTTGACCTCTTCAGAGATTACACTTTCCATTTTTTTTTTGCTTTTTTGGAGACAGGGTCTCGCTTTGTAGTTCAGGCTGGCCCTGAGCTCACTATGGTGCCCAGGCAAGCCACTGCGAACTCAGCAGTCCTCCTGTCTCTACCTCCCAAGTGCTGGGATTACAGGCCACCACGTCCGGTGTTGTGGTATGTGGTGTTGATTATTGGTGGGCGTGTCTCCACACCCAGCATTATATGTGGTTATAGGGGAACGAACTCTGGTCCTTGCGCTTGCGAGGCAGGCACTGGAACCACTGAGCTAACCCTCTGGCCCTACACTTTCCACTTTTAAGTACTGCATTGGATTCTGTTTTGTTTTCCTTCTGGTGCTAGAGATTGAACCCAGGCCTCTACAAGCTTGGCAGATGTTCAGGCACTGAGCTCCACTCCCAGCCCCAAAATGTACATAGTCATGGGATGTGTGGTTTTGGCATGTGTTGTGTATACACTGTATAATATTCAAATGGGGTAGGTGTCTCTGCTACCTCAAACAAGTTTCCTTCTGTTTTTTTTTTTTTGGTACAGGGGTGTCAAACTCAGGACCTTGCACTTCCAAGGCAGGCACCAGAACTACTGAGCTAAATCCCTGGCAACACAAGCAAGCTTTCTTTGAGCTTTTTGAAATACACACTGGCTCATGGTTTTCTGTGGTCATCCTTCTGGGGAATAGCACACAGGACTTCATGTTCCTGTTTAACTAACTTGGTACCCACTGACCAGTCCTTTCCCATCCTTCTTGCTGCAGCCCCCACTGTCTGGTAACCACTAGTCTGTCTACTCTCAACTTCTGTGAGATCAGCTTTGGAATATGAAACCCTTTAAACCTGTGTGCATAACCACAATTAATCCAGGTATTCACAGTCCCTGCCCCAGTTTGAAGGCTATCAGTTCATCACCCATCTTGTTTCACCTCTGCTGGTGTCTATGTCCATTCTCTCCCATTATTTAGTCTTTTTTTTCTCCCACTTCTTTTTAAAATAAAATAGGTACTGAAGCCTGAGAAGACATTGTGTTTCGTTTGTTTTATTTTGTTTTGTTTTTTTGCAGTACTGGCGATTGAACTCAGGCCCTTGTGCATCCAAGATTGGCACGGTACCACTTGAGCTAAATCCCCAGCCTGACATTGTGTTTCCTTTTTTTTTTGCTTTTGAGACAGGGTCTCGCTTTTGTAGTTCAGGCTGGCCCTGAGCTCACTATGGTGCCCAGGCAAGCTGCTGCGAACTCAGCAATCCTCCTGTCTCTGCCTCCCAAGTGGTGGGATTATAGGCGTGAGCCACCACATCCGGCATTGTGGTGTGCAGTGTTAATTATTGGTGGGCGTGTCTCCACGCCCAGCATTATATGTGGTTACCGGTGATTGAGCTCAGGACCTTGCGCTTGCAAGGCAAGTGCCCGAACCACTGAGCTAACCCTCCGGCCTGACATTGTGTTTCTTGATAGGTTGTCCTGTGTGCATGATGACAAGCAGGTCAGGATGTTGTCCAGCTGTCTGTTTCCAGACACTGTGATTTGGTCTTTTTTTTTTTTTTTTTTGCGGTACTGGGCATTGAACTCAGGCCCATGTGCATCCAAGATTAGCGCAGTACCACTTGAGCTAAATTCCCAGACCGTGATTTGGTCTTTTTTTGTTTGTTTGTTTGTTTGTACTGGAGATTGAACCCAGGGAGTACTGAACTGTCTCCAACCCTTCTTATTTTGAGACAGATTCAGTAAAAGTTGTCCAAGCTGGGCATAAACTTCCGATTTTTCTTATGAGAAGCTGGGAAACAGATGTGTACCCAGTCTGCCTGATCTTGCTTTAAAAACACAACAAAATACTCTTCAGTTTCCCCTTCTATCCCTTTTGTTTTTCATTCTGCCTTTATTTGCCTGTTTCTCCTTTATCTATCTCTCCCTCCCTCCCTGCCTCCTTTCCTTCCTCTCTTTGTGCACTGCTGAGTATTAAATCCAGGGCCTTTACACTGAGCTGCATTCCAAGCCCCATGTATGACTCTTGCTCAGCCTGGGCTCATACTTCCCTCAGCCTTCCAGAGGTCTGGGACTACAGTGTGTTCCACTGTGCCTAGGCTCCTTTTTTTTTTTTTGAGACAGGGTCTCGCTTTAGTTCAGGCTGGCTCTGAGCTCACTATGTAGCCCAGGCAAGCCTTGAACTCAGCAATCCTCCTGCCTCTGCCTCCCGAGTGCTGGGATGACAGGCATGAGCTACCACGCCCAGCATTGTCGGGTGTGGTACTGGTTGCTGGTGGGCATGAGTCACCACGCCCACTATCATATCATTGTATGTGGTTACTGGGATTGAGCCAGGGACCTTGCTCTTGGAACCACTGAGCTAAATCTCCGGCCCCCCAGGTTCCTTTCTTTAATATTTATATGACTGGGCCGGAGGGTTAGCTCAGTGGTTCTGGTGCCTGCCTTGCAAGCTCAAGGTCCTGAGTTCGATCCCCGGAAACCACATACGGTGCTGGGCATGGTGGGTTATGCCTGTAATCCCAGCACTCGGGAGGCAGAGACAGGAGGATTGCCAAGTTTGAAGCTTGCCTAGGAGCTCAGAGCCAGCCCGAACTACAAAGTGAGACCCTGTCTCAAAAAAAAAAAAAAAAAAATTTATATGACTAAGAACTTGCTTACCAGATGCTGGATGCAGAGGATTTGGTTGGGTCAGGCCCTTAGAAGGGACAGTGTGCTATTTGGTGGTAGCTACAGGGAGTCTACTTTTCTAGCCCCACAATCCTTTTCTTTTAAAAATCTTAAAAGGTGTTGGACCATGTTACTCATATGGGCCCAACTAGATTCAGATGATTTTCTTGTCATCCTCAAGTGGTTTTGGATACCATTACGATTTGTGTTTAGGTGTCCCCTCAAAGTCTCATGCAAATGAGGCAGGACTTAAGTTTCAGAGGTAGTTGAATGTGTGATGGCTAGGCTTAAGGGCGTGTGATTACTAAACTACTACATGTGAGTGATCACTTTGGCACTGCCCTCATTCCTGGTAGTCAGAATAAAAGGGCCAGAAAGATGCTGTTAAACCCTCTTGCTGGCTTTGCTGCTTTGGGCGCACCGTGTATCTCCTCTGTGATGCTTGTTTGGCACCCCAGCCTAGTCTCAGAACCAACTGATTATGAACTGAAACCCTCTTTGAAGTGTAAGCCAAATAAACCCCTTTTAACTTTGAGTGTCAGTGTTTTTTTTTCCCTCTGAGTCAAGGTCTTGCTTTGTAGTTCAGGCTGGCCCTTAGACTATGTAGCCTGGAACTCAGCAATCCTCCTGCCTCTGCCTCCTGAATGCTGGGATTATAGGCGTGAGCCTCCACACCCAGCATTGTGTGTGGTACTGATTGCTGGTGGGCATGAGTCATCATGCCTGGTATTGCTGTGTGTAGTTACTGGGTGGATTGAACCAGGGACCATGTGCTTGCGAGGCAGGCACCGGAACCACTGAGCTAAATCTCTGGCCTGAGTATTGGGTATTTTGTCTCAGCAACAGAGAAGAGTACCACAGCTACAGTGTATACCACCATGCCTGGGCAATTTTCACTGCTGAGCTTTTTTTTTTTGATACCCAGTATCAAACTTGGGACCTTGTGCTTGGGAAGGCAGGCTTCAAAACCACTGAGCTAAATGCCTGGCCCCATTTTTCACTTCTAAATATTGTTTGATTTCTATCAACTCTGGTTGTTGATGTTGAGCACTTGCAGGGAGTGTGCTGCTCTTGCTCCTTCCCAGGTTTCTGTTGTGCTTTCCTCAGTTTGTGTGTCAGAATTTCAGCACTCATATCCTAGGCTTATGTCTCAATCTATTTACCATCTTTGCTCATCCATGCTTACAGAGGCTTGTTTCTCTTGGGTCTTTGTTATTAGGGTTTTTTCTCTTTTTTCAGTATCAGGGATCAAACTCAGGACCTTGAGTTTGAGAGGCAGGCATGGTGTCATTGAACTAAATCCCCAGCACTAAGATTTTTTTTTTTTTGGTGTGGGGGGGTAGATAGGGTCTCACTTTGTAGTTTAGCCTGGCCCTGAGCTCACTATGTAGCCCAGACAAGCCTTGAACTCAGCAATCCTCCTGTCTCTGCCTCCCTAGTGCTGGGATTACAGGCCTGAACCACCATGCCCTGCACTGTGGTATGTGGTATTGATTGCTGTGGGCATGAATCTTGTATGTGGCTACCAGGGATCAAACTCAGGACCTTGCGCTTGCAAGGCAGGTGCCGGAACCACTGAGCTAAATCTCTGGTCCCCTAAGATTTTTTTTTTGAGATGACCTATCAAGCTTGATGTGGAGGAGTCCTAAAGGGTTTGGGTTTAGTAGCTTTTCTGTAGAGGAACCTTGCATTTGCTTCTGTGGGCTGAATGGGATGCTGTGGAGCTGAAATTCCTCTGAATTCCTTCTGGTCTTTGGGTGTTCTGCTCCCTGTAGCAATCTGGGTACCACTCCTAGTAGAGGAGCCCCTCACTTGCAACCTCGGAGGTGGTCCCTGAAATCTGTCTAGAGGGTGGAGGTATGTAGACTTTCTGCTGGGTTCCCATTTTCATCTTTTGGAAGCTTCCATTGTTTAGCCAGTTCAGTCAACTGGCTTTATGTGGGAGTCACAGATTTTGTGGCCTGCTTTGGGCAGAGAGGCTAAAGGCCTTGTCTCATTTTGCTTAGTGAATGACTACAAGCCCCACCCCTTAAGTTCCTGATCATGGTGTTGGCTCAGGAGCAGTGTTCCTTCAGAGCTGTGTTCCTTCTGCTCTTGCTGACTATCGTGCTGTTGGAAAGGACACCTGTGGCCAATTCTTCAGAAAGTAGTACATAAGTAATCTTGGAAACAAACAAGGCTGCTTCTAAGATTCTGACTAGTGTGAGAAGTGTCAAGTGTCCTGATGTGAGCATGTGTAGGTGTTGTTCACAGAACTGAAATGGGCGGTGTGCCCTTTAGGGCAGGATGAGGCTGCCTTACAGGGAGTGTACACTGCCATCCTAAGTCAAGCTTGCACATGGACTGTTGCACTTGAGGGTTTGTGAGGGATGTTGGGTGAAACTGATGCCCTGTGTAAAGCATTGCCCCGTGTCTGCATATGTGTGTGCACTAGGTAGAAATGATGCCCCTACCCCCAGTGGTACTATGGTTGAACCTAGTGCTGCACATTGATCTATCACACTCCCTCCAAGTTCCCTTTTTTGTGGTATCAAGTATTGAACTTAAGACCTTCAGGCAGGTGTGGCAGCACTGAACCAAATCCCTGGCCAAACCCCCCATTTTTTTGAAACAGTGTCTCAATGGATCACTAAATTGCCCAAGCTAAGATTGAATTTGCTATTTTCCTGCCTCAGCCTCCCAGAGTGCTAGGATTACAGGTGTGTACCGTGATGTTCTTATGTACAGCAGGAACTCCCTGTCCATTCTGGGTCTGCATACCCATGTGATTGGGTAGGAAGTGATGCCTTGTTTGGAACAGTTATCCTCGTGTACACTGTGTGTGTCCACATGGAGTACAGAGGGGTCCCCTTTGTATAGCAGTGATCCCATCCTTAGACTACCTATATCTGTGAGTGTGTGTGCAAGCTGGGTCAATCAGAGTAGGTCAGGAGCTGGACAGAGGGCCCAGGAGCAAAGGTGTACCCCACTTTTGCTCACAAGGGCCACATAGTGAGCAGGAAGGGCTGCCTCAGCACCCAGCATGAGCACGGGTGATCAAGTTTGTATCTGCAGAGCAGGTGGGCACATGCTTGTGTTCTATAGCTTTTAAATAAAATGTAATTAAAGTGAAGTTCCTGATCTTTATAATGCCAAGAAACATAATTCTGGTCTCTCAGAATTAGAAGGCTTGCTTAAACCTTCAGTATGGTAGTGCTTGCCTTTTGCAGGTGTCGAGCTCACATGGCCAGGTTGATCTGTGCAGCTTAGGCAGGAGGTGAGATGGCACTGACCTTTTGTCTCTTGAACAGGCATGGTGATTTGTTGTTCCTATTTCCCTCAAACCTTGCTGGACCTTCGTCTGAAATGGAGACATCAACCTCAGTGGGGTTAAAGACCTTCAATGCTCCCAATGTGGTGGAGGATGAGATTGATCAGTATCTCAGCAAGCAGGATGGGAAGATTTACAGAAGCCGTGACCCACAATTGTAAGTGCTTTGGGGAGTTCTGGATTGAGCCTGTGGTAGTTACAATGGATCAGGTCAGAGGGGAAATCCTGGGTTGATAAAGTGTCCCTTGTTACAGGCATCTGATGAAGACATGGAAATTTTGAGTTTGACCATCTATTTTCATATTAAATTTCACCATATGCTATTTTGTTAGCTTTTTATCAGTTAGAAAATCAAAGTGTTTCATATCAGATTTTTTTTTGTTTTTTTGAGACAGTTTGTGCTCAGACTGGCCCTGAACTCATTAGGTACTGTACCCATGCTAGCCTTGAACTCTTGCAATCCTCCTGCTTCTGCCTCTTGAGTGCTGAGATTACAGGGGTGAGTCACCATGCCTGATACTGTGGTGTGTGGTATTGGGGATTGAGCTCCAGACCTGTGCTTGCCAGGCAGATGAAGCCGCTGGAACCACTGAATTAAATCCCTGGCTCCAGGGCCGGAGGGTTAGCTCAGTGGTTCTGGCGCCTGCCTCGCAAGCGCAAGGTCCTGAGTTCAATCCCCAGTAACCACATATAATGCTGGGCATGGAGACACGCCCACCAACAATCAACACCAGCATACCACAATGCTGGGCCTGGTGGCTCACGCCTGTAATCCCAGCACTCGGGAGGCAGAGATAGGAGGATTACTGAGTTTGCAGTGGCTTGCCTGGGCACCATAGTGAGCTCAGGGCCAGCCTGAACTACAAAGCGAGACCCTGTCTCAAAAAGCAAAAAAAAAAAAGAAAAAAGAAAAAAATCCCTGGCTCCATATCAAATGTTTTGAAGTGTTTGCCTGGTAAGGTGTTTGGAAGGTGTGCGGAGGCAGTTGGGAGCTTAAATAAGGCTCTACCCTGATGCTCCTGAGGTAAGTGGACCCTTGGGGCAGGAACAGGAACAGCTGAAGGGACTGAAGGCCCGGAGTCTGCCTGTGTGGAAGCTTTTTGCCTCAGCACCTACTGTGAGCGGCTACAGCCTCTAGCAAGCATCTTACCTGGGGAAGATAGTGTTCCTGCAGTTACACCTCAGGTTGTCTTAAACCCTGATGCATGTATATATCTTTTTATTGTATGATTTTTTTTTTAATGTTTTCTCTTTTAAAATTTTACTAGTACTTTGTGCTGGAGATTTAGCTCAGTGGTTCTGGCACCTGCCTCGCAAGCTCAAGGTCCTGAGTTCAATCCCGGTAACCACATACCACAGTGCCAGGTGTGGTAGTTCACACCTGTAATCCCAGCACTCAGGAGGCAGAGACAGGAGGATTGCTGAGTTCAAGGTTTGCCTGGGCTACATAGCAAGCTCAGTGCTAGCCTGAACTACAAAGCTGTCTGAAAAAAAAAATTTTTATTAGTACAGCACATGCAGTTTACAACCATCTGGGGGAGTAGGCACATGTATGTACTGCAGCTTTTTCTTTTTTTTTCTTTTTTTTTCTTTTTTTACTATTTAACATTTGAATACTTCTTTTCAAAGATACCAGTTAGAGACATCTTCATTTGCCTCAGTGATGTGAGATTATCTGAGCAAAGGCTGTCTCTGCAGTGGAGCCTTTAGATCCATCACTCTGTAAATGTGATGGGTGCTGACATTAAGATAGTGGGATCCCAAATGCCGCATTAGCAATTTTGTTATCTTAGATGAAGGAGCAACAGATGTTTGTCGGATGTGTTGTGGAGCACTTGGTGCTTGTGGTTGTGACTGGTGCCTCTCTTCCACTTGTGTTTCCTTCTGGAGACCTCATGTCTGATCCTTTGTTGGCTTCATTAGCAATCTTCTAGTGTGTCTGTGCACAAGTGAGTGTTGATTCTCACTGCAGCATTTGGAGCCAGAGGCTGGCTGTGCTCTGAAGCTCGGAACTTCGTCCTAGAGAATTCCAACCCCACTCAGAATGGGATATGACAGAGCACTAAGGGACGTGGCTTGACTTTGCTGGTCATCTAACTGCTGCCCTTGGAAACTGAGGACATGTCTCCATATATTCGTGTGTGCTGTGCTTCTGGACTGAAAATGTTGGGAACCCATGAAGCCAACTATCTTTTATCTTTTTTCCTAAAATGGACATGAAGTGATGCTTGCTTCAGCAGCACATATACAAAAAAACTTAAAAAATAGCCAGGCGTGGTGGCTCACGCCTGTAATCCCAGCACTCGGGAGGCGAGACAGGAGGATTGCTGAGTTCAAGGCTTGCCTGGGCTACATAGTGAGCTCAGAACTAGCCTGAACTACAAAGTGAGACCCTGTCTCAAAAAAAAAAAAAAAAAAAACCTTAAAAAACAAAACAAATCTACATGGAGTGGGTGTTTTCCACACTCAGATCATTCAACACATCATGCTCAGAGTTTTTGCCTATTCACAGTTGTCTGATTTAATTAACATGAACTCAGCCTTGTACATACTATAAGCATTGCCATTAGTGCCATTTTACAAGATTAATATCTATGAAATCAAGTCGATATGCTTGTCAGTTTTTTAATTTTTTTAAATATTAAAATATTAGATTTATTCATGTGCCATCTAAAATCATTTCTCATGGGTAGGGAAGCACTTTACTAAGTATGAAGTACATTTTTTTTTTCAGTACCAGGGATCAAGCTCAGGACCTTGTGCTTGCAAGGCAGATAGCAATACCACTGAGCTATACCACCAGCCCTGAAGTACATTTCAGATCTCAAAAATGTGGCCAGGCATGGTGGTACATACCTATAACCCAGCACCCAGGATGCTAAGGCAGGACGATCACTCAGTTCCAGGCCAAGATGGCCTATGTAGGGAATTTAAGGTCAGCCTGAACTAACCTGTCTCAAAAACCAAAAACAAATAAATATCAAAAATGTTGAGAGGCAGCAGCAGACTAGTAATCTGTTTATTTCTCTACCTCTGCCTGTATTCTCCTCAGATGCCGCCATGGCCCCTTGGGAAAGTGTGTGCACTGCGTGCCGCTGGAGGTGAGTTCTCAGGTGGCCAGCCTGTTTGGCACTGACAGCAGAGCTGTCCAAGCATTTTTTGAGTCCCTGCACTCAGATGTCACAGTTAACTTACTATTTATTGCCCTGGGTTTCATAGTCTTGCTAGTCCAAGTGGCTCAAAGAGGCTGAGCCTTTATTTATGGGTATGACCTTCTGGGTAGATTATGAATGGTTTGTATAGCTGTGATAAAGAGACAGCATGTACAGTGGGCTCCTTGGACAATCTTTTTACAGTTTTGACACAGAGCGGGGCCCGTCGGCTGGTCTCATCATTGTTTTGATTTACTGTGTCCTATCGCTTCTCGGCCTTTTGGCTAAGATCAAGTGATTTACTGTGTCCTGAATCTGTGTGCTCTGCTGCTTTGTCCTGGTGAGATTGAAGTTGCTGTGATAATGCTGACTGGGTACGGGGATGCTGAGCTCCTGGCAGCAAAGCCAATCTGGTTTTCTTCTCCATGCGGCCCCTCTGACCTCATTTGTGCTTTTATTTGGGTGGTCCTGTGGGTTGACCCTAGGGCTCTGCCTGTGCTAGGCAAGTGCTCTGTCCCTGAACTTTGTCTCCAGCCACTTTGTGGGATGACTTTCTGCAAAAATTTTCTGGAACTTAGTGTGGTTTATGAGCCTTTAGTGTGTAGTACAGGTTCATTTACTCTTGAAAACATAACTGAGAAGTGGAGAAGTCTGTTCTGATTTAGAGCAAAGTGAGCAGGGTTATGACCTGGACCCCATCTCGTGTGCCAGCCCTGTGCAGGCTGCACGGCCTGAGCAGTTCCTCTTGCATGGTGGGGGCCCTGAGCCCTATGCATTCCACACATATGTGCGTGACTGCTCACTCTCTGTATGTTTTGCCAGCCATTCGATGAGGACTACCTGAACCACCTGGAGCCTCCTGTGAAGCACATGTCCTTCCATGCCTACATTCGGAAGCTGACTGGAGGGGCCGATAAGTAAGCAGCTGCACGAGGCCTCTACACACAGAATCCCCTCTCTGTGGCCTTTGTTGTTTGTGGTTGGGTACAAAGCAATGGGATGTTGAACTTTACCAAATTAGAAAGTAGGGAATCCAAGGGAATCAGCCTGGTTTATGTCTCTTTACCTAGAGCTGGGGCAGATGCCCAGGTAGGTCTGGCCACTGCCCTTGGTGTGGCACACCCTTGATAGTGGCTTGTTGGTTCTGTGGGTCTGAGCTCATCTTCTGCTTTATGGAAAGAGCATTGCCATGTGTCCCATCTCAGTGGTTTCAGCCCTCGGGGCCCCTTGCCCCAGGCCCTGGGCTCTTCATCAGTTTGTGTGCAGAGCCATGGTAGTAGCTGACGTGCAGCCTTCCTTGGGCAGCAAGCAGTTCAGTACCTCACTGGTTGTGTCCTGATGTCAGGTAGCCAGCGTCCTCTCAGCTTCTGAGGGCAGATGGTAGCAATGGCCAGAAAGAGCTAAGAGGAGTATTTTGATTTGTTTTATCCATGTCATGTGCTATTCAGTGTACATCTGACCAGAATGGCAGGCCTCACTGTAATTCTGCAAGCCTGTTTGTGTGATAAGGGGAGATAATGGTTGAGCCCAGTCAGCAACATTTTGTGAAGAAGATCACATACTCCTGATTGTAGCTTTACTTTGACAACCTGCTGACATTCTAAAATGAATTTTCAAAAATGTTAGACCTGGCAAAAAACCGCCAGGTGCCTATTCTTTCCTATCAGTGGGAAGAGCTGCCAGGCCCTCTGGGTCAGGGGGTGAGAGGATTTTAGTGCAGTGAGAGGAGCCGAGTCAGCCTTTGTCAGGGTGGGTTGAGGAATACACGTTGTGGTGGGCAGTCCACAGGCCTGGCAGTAGTGCCACTGCCTCTCAGGTGCACACACCAGTGTGCCTTTGGCTTGTGCAGCCATGTGTATACCTGTGAGTTCAGGTTGGCCATTCCACAGCATGTGTATTTCATAACATCATGAACAGCTGGGTGCTATGGCGTACACCTGTAATTCTAGCTTCTCAAGAAGCTGAGGCAAGAGGATCCCAAGTTTGAGGCCAGCCTGGACAACTTACCAAGATCTTGTCTCCAAATAAAAAGGTTTGAAAATGTAGCTCAGTAGTAGAATGCTTACACAGCATGTTTGAAGCCCCAGGTTCAATCTGTAGTATTGCATACAAAAATAAAACAACAGGGCCGGAGGATTAGCTTCGTGGTTCCAGCACCTGCCTCGCAAGCGCAAGGTCCTGAGTTCGATCCCCGGTAACCACATATAATGCTGGGCGTGGAGACTCACGCCCACCAACAATCAACATCGTGTACCACAATGCCAGGCGTGGTGGCTCACGCCTGTAATCCCAGCACTCGGGAGGCAGAGACAAGAGGATTGCTGAGTTCACGACGGCTTGCCTGGGCACCATAGTGAGCTCAGGGCCAGCCTGAACTACAAACCGAGACCCTGTCTCAAAAAAAAAAAAAAATAAAACAACATAAGTACCAAAGATATGTTCAGTTTTATTTTCAAAACAAATTACTGTGTACCCTAAATTCATGTAATTATTTGTCAACTGTACCTCAGTCAGGATGGGGGAAAAAGGAAAAAAGAGAAATAAAATGGAATTAGTGGACCATTTTGTGAATGAGAAAACTGATGTCACTTGTACAGATTCACCCCAAGTTCAGATCAGGCCCCAACACTCTCTTCTTTACACTCTTCTAACAAGTTTTCTATTTTTAGGGGTGCAGTTTGTATGTTTTTTAGCTAAAAGTGGAGCGAAGGTGTCATTCTTATGTATCCTAATTAGGTTTTTCCCAATTAATAAAATTTTTTTTTTTGAGACAGGGTCTCCTTTGTAGTTCAGGCTGGCCCTGAGCTCACTGTGTAGCCTAGGCAAGTCTCAAACTCCTAGCAATCCTCCAGCCTCTGCCTCTGGAGTGCTAGGATTACAGGCGTGAGCCACCAGGCCTGGCATTGTGTGGTATTGATTGCTGGTGGGCGTGAGTCACCGTGCCTGGCACTGTGGTATGTGATTATGCTAATGTCATGGTTGTCTGGATTTTTTTTTTCTTTTTCTTTTTCTTTTTTTTTCCTTTTTGAGACAGGGTCTCGCTTTGTAGTTCAGGCTGGCTCTGAGCTCACTATGTAGTCCAGGCAAGCCTCGAACTCAGCAATCCTCCTGCCTCTGCCTCCCGAGTGCTGGGATTGGATTACAGGCCTGAGCCACCACGCCTGGCATTGTGGTATGCGGTATTGATTGCTGGTGGGCGTGAGTCTCCATGCCCAGCATTGTATGTGGTTACCGGGGATCGAACTCAGGACCTTGCGCTTGCAAGGCAGGCGCCGGCACCACTGAGCTAACTCTCCGGCCCTTCTTTTTAATTTTTTGAGACAGACTCTTGCTTTGTAGCTCAGGCTGGCCCCAAACTATGTAGCCCAGGTGAGCCCTGAACTCTTAGCAGACCTCCTTCCTCTGGAGTGCAAGGAGTACAGGGGTGTGCCACCATGACCAGCAATGTCATAGTTGTTAATGAATTGCCCAGATCTTCACTGAGAGGCCCAGGCTCAGTCAGTAGGTATTGAGCAGTGTTCTTGAGAACCTCACCATGGATGCTTGGGCGCAGGTAAAGTAGGGATGTGTTTCTGTGGGAGAGTGCTGTGTGTCTGCAAGGTCAAAAGCTGGACGCGAATGGCCCTACCTTAGTGGTTTGAGGATGTTTCCCCCATCTGGGCCCTAATACCTGCCCGGAGGGTGTGCGTGTGCGTGTGCACTGCTTCCACTTCTCTGTCTCCTTGCTAGCCTTCCCTCTGTTGCATGCATGCTCACTTGTGTCTCTTCTCCCTCAGGGGGAAGTTCGTTGCCTTGGAGAACATCAGCTGCAAGATCAAATCAGGGTGTGAGGGACACCTCCCATGGCCTAATGGGATCTGCACGAAGTGCCAGCCCAGTGCCATTACGCTGAACAGACAGGTGAGAGGCTGTGTCCCACCTGCATTTAGTATCACTGAGAAGTGGATATTTCCTAGAGAGCAGAGCACTATGCATGGCAGAGTCCTAGGTGTGTTTTGATGTATTAATTGGTGCTGAAGGTGTATAATGTGTTAGATTTTTGGCTCTTGGTGGTATGGTACAAGAGCTTTGGTTCCTTTTTCTGTCTGTGTGGAGGTGGGGTTTTCTTAATGATGTGTTTCGATGCTTAGTGGCTGTGAGTTTTGCCCTTTTTTGTTGGCAGTACTGGCTGTTGAACTCAGGGCCTCACACTGAGCTATAGCCTCAGTCACAAAAATAAACAGATGTGTTTTCTGGAGGCTGACAAGCCATTCCTGGGCCTCTTGGTCTGGGAGGAAGGGAGTCAGTTCTGTTGCTTCTCAGAAGTTGTACACTGCAGCATTCTCTTGCAGCTCCTTAGAGCCCGCCATGGCCTTCCTAGGGCAGGGAAACACCTCCATTCCTCCCTCTGCTTTTCATTTGTTCCTTCCTGAAAACTGTTTTTTGCTCTAGAGATTATGGAAACTATTTTATTGTATTCTCTGAAGAACTAGATAAAAGAAACTAATGATGGGGCTGGAGATTTAGCACAGTGGTTCCAGCACCTGCCTAGCAAGCACAAGGTCCCTGCTTCAATCCTCGGTAACCACATACAATAAGGCTGGGTGTGGTGACTCACACCTGTAATCCCAGCACTCGGAGGCAGAGGCAGGAGGATTGCTGAGTTTGAGGCTAGCCTGGGCTACATAGTGAGCTCAGAACCAGCCTGAACTACAAAGTGAGACCCTTTCTCAAAAAAACAAAAAGAAACTAATGATGTTTTAGAAAAATGAGTTAATATTTTCAGTGAAATCTTTTTACATAGCCCACTGTTGTTAACTCCACAGAAATATAGACATGTGGACAACATCATGTTTGAGAACCACACTGTTGCTGACCGCTTCCTTGACTTCTGGAGGAAGACAGGGAACCAGCATTTTGGGTACTTGTATGGACGGTACACGGAGCACAAAGATATCCCCCTTGGCATCCGTGCTGAGGTGGCTGCAATTTACGAACCTCCTCAGGTATACTTGTGCAGGATTTACCTTACAGAGAGCTGTTTTCTTTTGTTTTAAAGGCTATATGGATTGGTTTTCCTGTTTCATCTTCTGTTTGCTTCTTCATTTATGTACCTTCTCTCTTTCCACACACACACACGCATGCACACACGCACACACACAATATTAGTTTTATAAATGGAGAGTAAGGTCCTAGCTGTCATGTCTCAGAGTGTGTGTCCCTAGAGTACAGTTCTTCTCTGACATGCTAGCCCATTATTGACCTAAAGAAGTGGAATACTCTCTGTCTCAGCACCTGAAGCTGCTGTCTGAGTTCTGAGTCTGCACAGTGGCTTCAGGTCCACACTGTAGTTCCATGTTTCCTGCCTTAGGAGAGGCAGCTGTTGTAGAGCTACAGGACTCCTAGGATGCGAGTGCCACAGATTAACTCATGCTCTTTAACTCAAATCATATATGATCCAATCTCAGAAAAACAAAAATAGCTAAAACTACTACCAAAATAGGGCTGTAAATAGTAAAAGATTTTTAATGGGGCAATTACGTGTGACCTCTAGGGGGTCACAGTTACTGCTTTAAAACTACTGAAAGGTTGAGTGTGAGGACACGTTACTGTAACCCCAGCATTTGGGACACTGAGGCAGGAAGATCACCCTGAGTTCAAGGCCAGCCTGAACTACAAAGTGAGACCTTGTCAAAAAAAAAAAGGGGCTGGGGATTTAGCTCAGTAGTTCTGGCGTCCGCCTGGCAAGTGCAAGGTTCCAGGTTTGATTCCTGGTACCACATGTCACAATGCTGGGCATGGGCTCATGCCTGTCATCCCAGCACTTGGGAGGCAAGGGCAGGAGGATTGCTGTAAAAATTCTTTACACTTTACCTTTGACATTTTTATGGAAAAAGTTAGAAAAAAAATTTATATAGTTGCAGAGTCATTTTACAAACATGGCTTGTGGCACTTTGCCTTGCTCTCTGCCTGCCTCTGGCTTGGAACCTTTGGCTTGGTACTGAGAGTGTGATTTTTTTTTCAGCCTGAGCAGATAAAAAGGTGCACAAAGTGGTGTTGTCCCCTCCCTTTTCTGCATGTGCTTTCCTTACCTCCCTCTGTCCTGGATCTCACCGTGTGGCTGATCTCCTAGACGCCCCAACCAGTGTGGGTGCCTTTTCAGTGCTCATGGACAGGCCCTGAGGCTGCAGATGGCAGGTGGGTGCCAATTGGGGTGCAGGGCTGTGTGTGACTTCTGAGGAGTGGACACACCCTCCTTGTTGGTCAGTTTTCAAGCACTGTGCCCTGGCCAACATTTGGCATCTCCATGGGCCATTGCAGTTGCTTTTGGGAGGGCTTTTGTGTTGGTACATTCACAGAGTGATGGCAGACCGCACCATAGATCACCAGGAGATCTGGTCATTCAGCCCAGACCCCTGAGTGTGTGCTGTTTTGCTGGGGAGACATTGAGAGGAATCTCACTGTGCATTCAGGCTGGCTGTGAACTCATTAATGTAGTGCAGGGGTCCTTGAACTCATGGCAATTCTCCTGCCTGAACTTCAGAAGTGCTGGGATTACGGGTGTGCACCACCTGCCCAGTTTGAACAGTTGGTTTTGTAGAAGAAAGTCTCATTTGTGGAGAATGTAAGGGTTCTGTTAAAAGTATAATTGAAAAGTATTGGAATAATCTGATTTTGAACAATCTGATTTTGTATTGTGGTGCATGGCTATAATACTGGGTACTTGCTGAGACAGGAAAAATGCAAATTTGGCGTTTGTCTGGGCCATGTAGTGAGACCCTGTCCAAAGAAAAAAATTAAATGGAGGGGGCTGGAGATTTATCTCAGCGGTTCCAGCATCTGCCTTGCAAGCGCAAGGCCCAGAGTTCGATCCTGGTAACCATATACAATGCTGGGCGTGGTGAATCATGCCTACCAGCAATCAAACCACATACCACAGTGCGGGGCGTGGTGGCTCACACCTGTCATCCCATTACTCTGGGAGGCAGAGGCAGGAGGATTGCCGCGTTCAAGGCTTGCCTGGGCTATATAGTGAGCTCAGGGCCAGCCTGAACTACAAGGCGAGACCCTGTCTCAAAAACAAACAAATTAAATGGAGGGCTGGGGGTTTAGCTCAGTGGTTCCAGTCTGCCTTGCAAGCTAAAGGTCCCGGCTTTGATCCCTAGTAACCACATACCACTGTGCTGGGCTTGGTGGCTCACGCTTGTAATCCCATCATTTGGGAGGCAGGGGCAGGAGGGTTGCTGAGTTTGAGGCTTGCCTGGGCTTCATAATGAGCTCAGGGCCAGCCTGAACTACAGAGCAAGACCCTGTCTCGACAACAACCCCCACCTGCATCAGTTATATGGGTATACAGTCGTCGTCCTCCCTTCCCTCATCCACAGCCCTGTGGCACAACCAACCTGGTTCTGGCTCTGCAGTCCATGCAGGAGAAGACCAGAGGAATGTGGGCTATCTTCCGAGTGGAAGAAAGCTGGTGCTATGGCCTTAGTGGGGGAGAAAGAAAGGGCACTACTCTTCAATGCTCGTTCTCTGATCTTGTGTTTTCCCTTTGATTCCTGACAGATTGGTACACAAAACAGCCTGGAGCTCCTAGAAGATCCAAAGGCGGAGGTAGTTGATGAAATTGCTGCCAAGCTTGGCCTAAGGAAGGTATGAGGTCTTCTTCAGCTAGGGCCTTTGGGGGACTCAGGCCCTGTGCTTGGAATGTTTAGGTAGACAAGGTGGCCAGACCTTCTGGCACCAGCTCCTCAGCTACACATAGTCAGGCGCAGACTTGACCCACATGGAGCCTCATTTATGTTCATATTTGGCTCATAGTGGGATGGTATTGCTTCACTGATCATAAAGCATGGACCCAGCCTAGGGCTCTTCATTTTAAAAACTGCCAGCCCCACCATTTCTGATAGGGCATTCCCTTTGTGTTGCTTGATTTTTCTGCCCCATGCATGTGGTGTTCCTGATGTTCCCTTGTCCATCATTATTAGATTTCATGTTTATAATCAGCCTGGTGTGGTGTCACTTGCCTGTAATCCCAACCCTCAGGAGGCCGAGGTGGAAGATGCAGCTTTAAGGCCTGAAGTACACAGTGAGACAGTCTCAAAAAAAACACAAAAAACAAACTTAAATGTCTGAGCATGGGATCTTCTTGATTTTTGACCCAGTATAAAAACAGAATTTTCCTTCAGAGTGGTTTGTCTTTCTCTCAAAACTTTTTTTTTTGAGACAGACTCTTGCTTTGTAGTTCAGGATAGTTTAGAACTCACAGCAGTCTTTCTACCTCTGCCTCCCAAGTGCTGGGATTACAGTCATGTGCCACCACACCCAGCTCAAGCTCTTGTTAAGCTTTCTGATAACATTAGATTGATTTTTTGTTTGCTGGTTGGCTGGTTTTAAGATATGTAGTTCAGGCTAGCCTTGAACTCACTACCAATCCTAGGCTACCCTTGAACTTCTCATGAACCTCCTGCCTCAGTTTGCTGAGTGCTGGGATTATAGGTATACGGTACCACTATCGGCTCTAGATTGATATTTATAGACAAATTAAACTGAATTTAAACTGATCTTAGAAAGTAGCTATGTAAATTTTATCCTTCAATCCTAATTGAGAAATAGTCTGAATTATTTTATTATTTTGCAGACAAGGGTAGCATGGAAAAAGAGGTTAGAAATGGGATTTAGGGGCTGGAGATTTAGTTCAGTGGTTCCGGTGCCTGTCTAACAAGCGCGTGGTCCCTGGTTCAATCCTCATTAACCACATACAACAACAGTACTGGGTGTGGTGATTCATGCCCACCAGCAGTCAGTACCATTTATCACAATGCAGGGCATGGCAGCTCCCGCCTGTAATCCCAGCACTGGGGAGAAAGAGGCAGGAGAATTGCTATGAGTTGTAGGCTAATTTGGGCTACATAGTGAGCTGAGGGCCAGCCTGAACTACAAAGCAAGACCCTGTCTCAAAAGGAAAAAGGAAAAAGAAATGGGATTTAAAGCCCAGGAATATACTATGCAAAGATAATATAATTTTATTCTGTTAAAGAAAAATCTTAAGTTTTTTGGTTCAGAAGTTCTTTGTTTAAGTGAGAAGCTGGTCTGGTGTTGTGACCTATGTGTGTCACAACTTTCAGTTTGTGGCAATGTAAGTGCCTTTTTTAAATGCCACCTCCTCCTGTGAACGCGTTTTGCCTCTGCATGGTGTACAACTCATCACCCTGTACTGCCTGGCTGGCCTGACCCTCCAGTCGCTCTCTTGTCTGCTCACTTCCTTGGGCCTGTGCTGGTCTGAACATCGGATGACAGCGACAGTCCAGAGTGTGTCCGGTGGTGTGCAGAGCAGAACAGCAGGCTGTGCTGGAGGGGCTGGTGGTTAACTGTCAGTGTTTCCAGGGACCTGCCTGGCCCCATCACTGCTTGGACAGCTTTGTGAATTCTGACGTAGGGAGTCAAAGCAGTCCTGCCTGGACTGCAGAACAGCAGGTGTCCTCTCTGAGCACTGACTGGCCTTTAAGGTACCTCAGGGGTAGGTCTTCAGTTCATGTGGCTCATGTCCTTTCTTCTCAGCTCGCACTGGGGCACTGAACCAACAGAGTGAGGTCACCTTTAAACTTAAGTGTTCCCCTCCCCCAGGGTTTTTTTTTAACCTTGTAGAGCAAGATTAAAAAGTATCAGCAACTTTCGGGTGGGAGATTTAGCTCAGTGGTTCCGGCGCCTGCCTCGCAAGCGCAAGGTACTGAGTTCGATCCGGTAACCACATAGAATGCTGGGCATGGTGGCTCACGCATTCGGGAGGCAGAGACGGGAGGATTGCTTGAGTTCACGGTGGTTTACCTGGGCTTCATAGTGAGCTCAGGGCCAGCCTGAACTACAAAGCGAGACCCTGTCTGAAAAAAAAAAAAAAAAAA
>PVIC010007205.1:0-51637 GCA_004025085.1 Thryonomys swinderianus | reverse complement strand
TTTCTTTCTTCCTTCCTTCCTTCCTTCTTTCTTTCCCCCTCCCTTCCTCTCTCCCTCTCTCCCTCCTTCTTTCCTTCTTTGCTTCTTTCTTTCTTTCTTTCTTTCTTTCTTTCTTTCTTTCTTTCTTTCTTTCTTTCTTTCTTTCTTTCTTTTTTCTTTTCTTTTCTTTCTAGACAGGGTCTTGTTTTGTAGCTCAAACTGGCCCTGAGCTCACTATATAGCCCAGGCAAGCCTTGAACTCAGCAGTCCTCCTGCCTCTGACTCCCAAGACCTGGGATGACAGGCGTGATCCACCACACCCACCATTGTGGTATGTGATACTGATTGCCAGTGGACATGAATCACCATGCCCAGTACTGTTGTATGTGGTTAGGAAAGGATGGAACCGGGGACCTTGTGCTTGCTAGGCAGGTGCCAGAACAAGTGAGCTAACCCTCTTGCCCCAACGTGGTGATTTCTATATGCCCTGATATGAGTAAAAGGAGGAGGAAAGAAGGATCCAATGGGATCACCAGGTTAGGAACATTAGCTATTACCTGTGCTAAAGTTTCAATATGCCCCCAAAGTTTCTAGGTTGGAACCATAATCTCCAATAGGGGAAGAAGAGAGGGAGGAGAAAAAGAGGGAGCAGGGGAGGGAGAGGGAGAAAAATAAACTTGCTTTTATAAAAAATCTGCTCTTGAGAAAGCAAACCCATTTTCACGATTACAGCATTAATCTGTTCACAGAAGCAGAGTCCTGTTGTGATCTGATTCAGCAAGACAACCCTTGTGAGAAGCCAGATTCTCTGTCTTGGACTTCTCAGCCTTTAGAACTGTAAAAACTAAATCTCTGTTCTTTTTAAGTTACATTATTCTAAACATTCTGTTAATAGAAGGCAAAATGAACTAAGAGAGCCTAGGTGACTTGTGTGTCCACTTACCTGCAGCTTGTATTGATTGATCAGTATCTCATATGAAATGGAAGGCAGACTTGGCCTCCCCTACTGTAATACTTTACCTGCTTAAGGATTCCAAAAGGAAGGGAAGAAACCCCAAATCAATTCATGATAGTTATTAAGCTACCACAGAGATTGGGATTTTAAAATAGAAATAAGATTATTTTAGAAATGAGGTTAAGCACAGTTTGGGTGCGAACTCAACCAGCAATAAATGCTGGTGAGGCTGCAGGGAGAAAGGAGCCCATCCCCAGTGTTGGTGGGATTGTAGACTTGTACAGACATTGTGGAGATCAGTGTGGAGATTCCTCAGAAAACTAGGATTAGAGGTCCCATTTGACCCTTGCATTTCCCTGGTAGGAATATACTCAAAGAAATTAAAATATTCATACTGTAAAGGCCTTTGTACACCCATGTTCATAGCAGCTCAGTCTGTGATAGCCCAATCTTGGAAACAACCCAGATGCCCATCAACTGGAGACTGGATAAAAAAGATGTGTTTTTTAAAAATATAAAATGGAGTATTACTCTGCCATAAAGAATGACAAGTTTCATTCATTTATGTGCAAATGGGTACACCCTGAGGACACGCTAATGAGTGAAATAAATAGATCACACATATGTAAATACTGTATCTTTTCTCTGGTATGAGAACCTGCAGATGTAAATGAGTTCTAGAATGTGTGATAGATTTTGTAAAATAGGAAATATTCAAAGGGAACATGGTGGGGAAATGTAATGAGGAGAAAGAATAAATATGATTGAGAAAGAAAAAGAAATAGGATGTATATAAGGGGTGGGGGTTGTGGGTGGGTAGGGATATGGGTAAAAATAAGAATTAACTTGTGTCATATACTGGTACAAATTCCCCAAAGTTGAGTGTGACTGTGAACTATATATAAAATGTACCAATAAAGAATTTAATGTAAAAAAAAAAGAAATGAAGTTAAACTCCTTACATAACTTTTGTGCAGATTTAAAATTAATTTGCATCAAGAATAGCAATCTTTTACTTTCCATAACATAGCTCTACCTTGCAGGGTTTCAGACATTGCTTACATTCATATGGTGACATATCTTTGGCTTTTCAGTTCCCTAACTTATACCCACTTATGTGTCTGTTTTCATAATATGTAAACATTATTTTCAGCCCTTCCAGTATTTTCCCTTTCTAATATATTCCCTCCATGTATCATTAAATTATTCAGGAAAAATTCCTCCAGGGTACAAGTCTTAGTTGAATCTAATCAATTGTTCTAAGTATGCATAACCTTGGAAAGAGTAATTTAAAAATATTACCCCTTGGAAGCATTGATATAAAAATGAAAAATAATGCAAATCTGCTAAGTAGAGGAAAGCTGACAATCAGTAGCAGGCTTATTTAGAGGGCACTGAAGAATGTGGTTATATATCATTAACTGCATTAAATATAAGTGCAAAGGAAGCTTCTAAATGTTATATAATATTACCCTTGTGTCATGACCAGAATTCAGGGACAAAAGTGTCAAGTCTGTCGATGCTAAAGATATTCATCAGTCACTTCTAATGGCAATGATTTTCCTATTTCAAGAACTCCCAATTTTCACTTATAAAACCTCTACTGGTAATTTTTCTACATTCTTCAAACTCATCAAATCATTGAGATCTTCACACAGGCCACATACATTTCTAAGACATCATTAAAATAAAGTATCTGTTTGAACAACATCCTCAAAAATATAACTCAAATAGCATAAACCCAGGTGAAAATAATTAAAATATAATTTAATAAAATGTTTAAGATTGAGGTTAATTAAAAATAATTGGGAGAGGTAGGAATCTGTATGTCCTAGTAATGATGAAAAGCCACACTAAATAACATAAAACGAAGTAATTTTAATCAAATGATCGCTGTGTGTTTTAAACAAATGAATTGGAAGGTTACATTTGTTTATTATAAGCATTAAGTTACTCAAATATCTTTGAAAAGAAATAAATCAGATTCATTCTCAAAAATATTTGAGTTACTTATAGTCCATCTCTGTGTAGAATTTTCATTTTGTAAATTAAATAGTGAAGCTAGAGTTGTGTATTTCTGAAAGTAGGAACTTTTTCACATAAATCCTGGTTCACATTCCCAATAGCCTCCTATTACAACTATAATTAACAGATATTATGCATCTGGCATGTGTAACCTGCAGATGTTAATGCTTTATACTAATGATGTCAGCCATTTTCTTGTTAATTTGTATTTTACTACTGCAGTTAAATGACCTAAATATCCTCAGTACTTCCACACAAGTTTTGCTCTGCATACTAACATGCAGCAGGCAGGAAGGGAAGGCTGACTGCTTATAATGGACTTGGCAAATAATTAAACAAGCTAACAATGCAGAGACCTGGTCCCAGGGCATCACCCAAACTGATGTATCAACCCCGCAAATTCTCACAAGAGAAGGTAAACGCTGCTAAGTAGAAGTCCATCTCAAAAGGAATGAGTAGTGAATGGTTTTCTTTTATTTTAAAGCACATCTATATTTCTTTTAAGAGAATGAGAACATAAAAATAACATTAGTATTCTCGCACAGTCCCTCTCCCATGAGCTCTGATTGTATATCTCAAGAACTTGGACAGATACTTTTGTTAGGACACCTTTGCTAAGCTGCAATGAATTCCAGCATCATTAGAGGGGAAACTGCCATTACTGTAGAAGGATTCCAGTACCAGTCTGTTTGCCATCTTGGAAATGAGCAATATTTTGCCTGTGTTGATATAAATGCAGAAACTTTTTTGGCATGAAAAGGTATTTTAATTGGTTATTTTGAAAGCAAGTAATATTCAAGCAACTTCTACCTAATGAGGTTTTGTAACATCATGGGACCTTTTATAACTTTTTTTCATTAGAGTCATTGGCAAACTGTAGTGTAGAAGTCAAACACATTCAAACCCTTCCAAGAAAATACACTCAGATGCAAAGGTTGGCCTTCCATAATAATAATGAGCTGGCCAGGGGCCATAACACAGGGTCACCTTATATTTAGTGGCCAAATGATATTTGTAGATCTCAGTCATACACCCTTGCTGTGCCAAACAACCAGCCCATGTACTATTTCCCTAGCCAAGTAATAGCTATCCTAAATTTCCAACATTTAGCAAAATATGTCAAGGACATTTGAGAAAATTTCTCAGTATAGACTGAAAGTTGTGCATGGTGTTTTCCCCCATTTTCAGTGTTTCATCTTACCTTTCCATAAGAAATTGATTTATGGATCAATTCAGAGAAACATTCTGCTTAGCAAATAACCATTCCTGCTCTGCACAAAAATGAAAAGAACTTTACAGGATTCACCTGGGTTATGGCAAGCTATGTTATCCAATCCTTGCCTCGGTGGCTCCCCTTCCTTGCTGAAAATATCAAATAGTTGGATCTAGAGAGTACCACAGAAGCGTATAAGGAAATTTTGCTATCAAAACTAGAAAAACAACACAAAAAGGGAAGCAAATGACATACTGAAGCCTTGATTAAAGTGGTTGGCCCATAGTAGGTAATAAAGGTAGTGACTAAAGTCAGGAACCAAATCAATGAAAACATGAACGAATTCCTTACTCCTAGTGACTGCCCTCAAATTATGTTCTTCTGCAGAACAAAGGAGCAAATTGTAATCAGTCCTAGCACAAGTACTTGCTAACTCTATGACCTTGAGGGAGGATGGTCAAACTTTGCATCTCTCTCTTCATCTGCAAAATGGGAACAGGGTAAGCATGCATACATTGCCTGGCTCCTCTGTGGATGTGTGTGCAGATGGGCATGTCAGCTGTACACACACATATATGTGAGCACCTAGCTGCATCATGTCAACAGCTGCCTATTAAACTACATTCTGAAATGTGACATTTCTTTGTCATTTTCAATTTCATTCTTTTTCTTTTTTTCTTTTTTATAAATTGGTACATTTTTTTGGTACATCCCAAATACACTCCACATGGAGAATTTGTACCAGTATATGACACAATTTAATTCTCATTTTCCCCCTTCCCCTACCCACAGTACCACCACCCCTGCTCCTATATACACAAGCTTTGTTTCCTTTTCTTAAAGTATCAATTTTTCCTTTCCCTTCATTATTTACACCTAAACCCTATTTCCCTTTGAATATTTACTATTTCATAATATCGATCTTGCATTCTAGAACACATTTACAACTTCAGCTTCTCATATCAGAGAAAAAAAATATGATATTTACACATCTGTGACCTATTTATTTCACTTATGAGTCTGTCCTGAAGGTACGTCCATTTGAGTATAAATGATACAATTTCAAAAGATTTTCACTTTCAAAGTTGGTTTACATCAAAGTTCAATCATGCCACTTCTTTCTGGTTCACATATTTTATGGCAACACCTAGTGCTATGAAATGCTGCCTTTTTATATCAAGAGGTTAAGAAGAGTAAGAAATATTTCAAACTGCAATACTTTCTCACAGTTACGATGGGTTGATAAGGTTGGAAGTATAATTCACAGAGTAATTGGATCAGATGGGTCGATAAAATGGTTCTTGCATTATAGAGTGAGTTTTGTAGACAAAGGAAATGTCTAAGCCTATGCCAACCTGGGATATTATCAGGTGCATTAGGATCAGACCTCAAGAAATCAACTTTTTTTTAACAGCATTGAAATAGGAGACTTTGCTTTTTAAACTCTCAGTAAAGAAGTGGTGTTGAGAGCACTGGGGTTGAACTGTGGTTGCAAAAAATTCTAAAATTGCTAAGAAACATCTGCAAACTCAAAGGCATGTGAAACGAATTGCTTGAGATAGATCTTTAATCTGGGATTTTAAAAAAGTGTTTTAAAAGTAACATGTTTACCTGGAAATATTATGACAGTGTTGCAGAAATGAATTAGAGGTTATAGAGAGCTCATTGTGTTGATGGTTTGTCTATTGGCTTTTGAGAACTGACTGGATCATGAAGACTCTATGTTAGTCACCGGATGAACTCACTGATAGGATCATAAATGGGACCCTTCCTGGGAAGCAAGGGAAAAAGACATGGGGCCTACTTGGATGAAGCAGATCATACTGGTTTGATCCTGGGGACTGTGTCTGTCTCCTCTCTTGCTCTGACTCTCTCCCCTCCCTGGCTACCGTGAAATAAGCTGCTTTGCTCCAATATACACTTTTGCCACGATACTTTTCCTTACCACGGGCTCACAGCAGTAGAACCGCTAATAAACTATAACCTTTAAAACCACGAGTTGAGATAGACCTTTCCTCCTATAATCTATTTATGTCATGTACTTTTCACAGGAAGGAAAAGCTGAAATAGATTTGATTTAAAAAGAAAGGCACTATGAGGAATCAACTCATCATATGTATACTATTTTCATTTAAGAAATATTTTTCTAGAAATTGTATATGTTGCATATGTTTTCAAATGTAGTTTCATTTTAATGACTTGTGTTTGATGATTTATTGATCTACTCAGAAATTTCTGTCAACAACCGATTTCAGCAAATTGTGTAGCTCTATTCTGTTCTTTTTCCAATTTTAACTTTATTCTTCTTCTGTACTTCCAGTTGAATATGTCACATTACTTCTCAGGATCCTTTGTATATAAATTTTTATAAACAGTGGTAATCAGCCATCTGTGTACCCATTTAGCTGCATTCATTTTTTTCCATAGTGCGGTACTTTCCATCATTTAATAATAAATAAATCACAATTGTATTAGTTTTTTCAGGTATCCATGGGTTATTTAAAAGTGTCATTTTCTTTACCAAACATAATAAGAAAATGATGATGTCTCCTTCATAACTCTTTTGTTTAATTCGGTTGTAATCACAAAATCTGATGCTCATGATATAAATCCTTTAGCAATTTTTAGCATTGCTTTTTCAACTAGTTCACAGTCACTATTTGGTAAATACTCCCCATGCATTTTTAAAAGATATAGTCTCGATATGTTGGCAGAAATGCTCTGCATCTGTCCATCATTCTAGCGCAGTTACGGGGAGGATTGAATCATCTGCATCGATATTTTCTTTCCGTTTCACTTACTGACGTTCTGTGTGCTGCTTTGTGAACAGTTGTTCTCTGTGCCGTTCATTATGAGTTTTGCATTTTCTTTTACCTCTTCTATCACTCTAAACTTACTTGTCTCATGACTTTTCTAGGTCACTGTTATCTTCATTTGCAGAGTTGCTAAGTCAGCGATTTGTCCTATTAACTGAGTCTTCCACATTTGGGGACTTGTTCTGTCATGATTTCTAAACCTCTTACTATTTCCTTTTGTTCCTTTGAGTTTCCTGGATGTTGGGTCACAGATATACCCTTGCAGAATGGCCTTGTGTTTCCTTTCAGGGATCCCACAGGCAGATTTTAATGGCACTTGTCTCTTTTTTACTTTTATGTTGATTTTAGGGCCCACGGGGTTTAGTCTTGTACAGTATAGAAACCATGCTTATACGGTGCACATGGAGCAGATTTTTCATGGGTTGTTTTCTTTCTTTCATACAATAGGAGTGAGGAGGAAGAATTGAGTTTCTTTACTGCTTTCAGTGACAGTTGGTAAAATGTCCCCAGTTCCCTTTTCAAAATAAGTTATTGGAGTATAACATACCTACAGAAAATGGCACAGAAGTATGCAGCTGAAAGAAATTTTGTAAATAGTCACTTGTGCTGTTAACACTGAAATACGAATTACAATCCAAACAAAATATATTGCATACATCCCACAAGCCCCTCTCATATCTCTTTGCAGTTACTGTCTTCCCAGTATAAACTGTAGCCGATATCTTCAGTTCTGAAGCCATAGATTATTTTTGGCTGTCTTTCAACTATATATACATAGAGCTGTGCAGTATATCATCTTTTGATCCTGACTCTGAATATCGCTCCTGAGATTCTTCTATGTGGTTTCTTGAAGTTGGATGATATGTGAGATTACACTGCAATTTACGTAGCCCATCTACTACTGATCAGTCCATGTGAGCACATACAGGCATTGCACATGTATCACGTATATATATGCAGAGAGAGATTTTACATTGTATACTATCCAGAATACCTGTATGTTTGCTGACAGGTGGGAATCTGTTGATATTGATGAGTCCTCTGTGCGCCTCACTTCTTTTCCCTACAATACGCTGCCCGATCAAGAAGATTTACTTGCTCTCACCCATAGATGCATGAAAATCTACTATGGTAGAAATACCACCCTTGCAATTATCCCTTGCCATGCTATTTTCTAAATGGATTTTGAATTTCTCGAAGAAATAAGCTCCAAATTCTTTTCCTCACCACTTAAAATATTGGGCTAGGAGAACTGGATCTAGAATGATGGCAAACGGGGTGCATCAGAGTATGCATATCCCCTCAATTTTTCCTTATCATTCTTTTGTTCCATCAATCATAGGGAAAATTGTGGAGAGACTTCCCCCCCCCTCCGGAATGGGGGAAAACTGGCCCTTGTGCTTTCAAGGTAGGTGCGGTACCACTTGAGCCAAAATCCCCGGCGAGAGACCCTTTCTTTCAAAACAAATAAAAGCAAGTCAGAGCATCCTTGGGTATGCATTTAAATATGCCTGCTACAACTATGTACACAGATATGCTTTCATTTGACAGTTATCAAGTGAAATTTGCCAAACCGGCTAAAACTGCCTACAAATATACACTGTCATTAAGCTTGAATATTACTGTGAGTATGGCCAAGCAGGAAAGCAGAAACTCTAGCAATTAACTGGTGAATTTGATAAATTCAGCCAAGTAGCCAATTTATGTCAACACTTCTTTCTTTTGAAACCAATGGCTACTTTAACTCTCTATTTAGGTAGACATGCTATAGGCTAAAAATAATGAATCTTGGGGCGGAAGATTTAGTTCAGTGGTTCCAGAGCCTGCCTAGCAAGTGCAAGGTCCCTAGTTCAATCCTGGTAACCACATACAACAATACCAGGCATGGTGACTCATGACCACCAGCAATCAGTACCACACACCACAGTGTTTGGCATGGTGGCTCAAACCTGTAATTCCAGCACTTGGGAGAAGAGGCAGGAGGATTGTTGAATTTGAGGCTTGCTAGGGCTACATAGTGAGCTCAGGGCCAGCCTGAACTACAAAGCAAGACCCCATCTTAAAAAAAAAAAAAAAAAGAGAGAAAAGCATAATGAATCTTGTTAGCATAATGAGAAAAGTATGTATCTAAATAAAATGCTCTGTGTAACATGTAGTTTTATATTTCATACAATAAAATCTTAGGACCAGAGGACTACTGTGGTTATTTTGTAACTACCACGTTGGTGCTGTAAAACCAGGTACTATGGAAAACAAAATAAAAGAAATCAGGAAATTGCTATATGCTGCTACAAATTCATCCCCACTAATGCTAATATGCTAATGCAAATAATCACAAGTCCTTTCAAAACTGGATACCACGTTACAAATCATAATTCCGGGGCCAGAGATTTAGCTCAATGATTTCGCCGTCTGTCTAGCAAGCACAAAGTCCCTGGTTTGATCCCGGTAACCACATAGAAAAATATGACATTGGGCGTGGTGACTCACACCCACCAGCAATCTACCACACCCCACAATGCTGGGCGTGGTGGCTCATGCCTGTAATCCCAGCACTCAGGAGGCAAAGGCAGGAGGATTGCTGAGTTGGAGGCTTGTAGTGAGGCTCATAGTGAGCTTGGGGCCAGCCTGAAGACCCTGTTTCAAAAAACAAATTATACATACATACATATATATATATATATATATATATATATATATATATATATATATATATATATATATATATATATGATTCTGCACCTTTCCCACTAATCTCAGTTCATAACTTTTTAAAGTTATCGCACCTTTTACCATCATGAAGAATGGTAGCGCACACACTAACAATAATTGTAATGAATTTGGAGCAGTAATAAGTTTTGTAGAAAACACACTTACTTCTGAGGGATACCAACATCAGGTAAATATGAGCCCCTGAGTTGAGGCATTCAGAAGACTACATGAGTGTTTTCCCAATTTTTCTTGGGCCTCTTGCAGAGGAGGTGCTTACAAGGCCTGTTTTCAAGTTTCCTAAGGGCAAGAATCACACTGCGCCTACTGCATGGTAGCCACTCGGGACATAAGTGGGATTAAGAGGAAATTCTTCCTAGATTAACTGGAGACTGAGTGAGGAAAACTTACCTCAATTCATAGTAAACTTTAAAGCCAGTGGCATAAAGTAGCCATGGACTGAAAGAAATTTTAAACCATTAAAAGGGAAGGACCCCTATGTCCTTGCTGGTTTAGAGCTTTATTGACCATTATTTTATGAGTACCTTATCTGACTGAGAGAATTTGAGAATATATCACCTCTAACAATTTATGGATGCACAGGAAAAAATAGTACCAAGGAATATTTGACTAGAGATACTAAAACCAAATGGTTTCTCAAGTCAGGTATGGTAACCTTATGAGTTATCTACATATTCCTTACAGCATATCCCATTTATACACAGCTTCTTCAACATGTTCTCCGGTCTCAAAACTCAGACCCTAGGAAGCAAGTTGTCAAAAGTCATGCTTGACATCACTTTTTCTTCACACACCTTCGTAGTATAGAGTTTCAAGCCAGATGTTTAATTGCATTCATCATGGAGAACTCTTGGAGCCAGCATTTTAAGAGAGCCTGGCTCTCCAAAATCTTTGATTGAGAATTGAGTGGAGGAAAGAACATTGATCATCCTTTTGGGAACTAGTGAAAACCAAAAGAGAAAGAGAAATTTCTTAATATGTAAGAAATCAGGCAAATGCATGCCAACTACCATATTTGAATCCATCATTCCTTCATTTTTAGAATTTTCTGATTTGAAATTTCAATAAGCTTCTTCTGCCTCCGCAACATATTTCTGTTTTCTTCTATTTGCCAAGAAAGTTTCCCTAAACTTTCACTCCATAAATAGGTTAAGTTCACCCTTTCCTACTAACTGCTGAAAAGAATAATACATAAAAGTATTATGGGTACTGATTTTTGTCACCTTTATGAAGTTGGACTAACATAAGCATTGCAACTCTGTGACAGTCTCACTCCTGTTACACGATAGAGGAATGTGCTAACCCTTCACATCTGGGCGTCTCCCTGCCTAGCCCTAAGGACGTGAATGTTTCCCACAGTGAACATATTTTCGGCTCAAGCTGGGAATCTTGTTGAAAATATTTGTTGCCTAGCTACCCTACTATATCTTTTAATATATATTCCCACTCTCCACAAATGTCTGTTTTCAACATCCCCAAGTTATTTTATTCATCAACTACTCTACAACATACCCCTCTTCCAGATACCTTGCATTCTCCTTTACAGGAAAAAAAAAAAAATCAAGCCACCAGTGAGAATGTTTCTCCTCCACTATCAAGTTTCTATTCATACCCGGTTCTGACTCATCTACCACCATCAACATTAGAGGAACCACATTTTCTGTGGTCTACAGACAACTTCCCCTGAGTCCTAGGTTCTTAACTTTTTTCAGAATTTCCAATATTACACAAGAAATTATTACTTTTCCCTTCTGTACAGTCTCTTTGTAGAGACCCCCCCCACTAAATTTCTTCATATTTAAGCTGCTATCACTAAAATTTTTTAAACACCTCAGCAAACCCCAAAGTAGTTCAGATTATTTTCCTATCTCTTCTCATATCCCAAGCAAATCTCATAAAATAGTACTTCACACTTGTTCTCTGTCTGCATTTCTTCGGCTCCCACTCATTCCCATTTCACTCAAGACAGTTGCAGGCTTTCAGCAACGTTACAACTGCAGTCAGTGGTGGCCTGTTTTCATCAGGTTTCCCATCTCTGGGACACAATACCGAAGACTAGTGATTGATAGTAGGAAATATCCAACCTAGATCCTAGTTTTACCAGATTTATTCCTTGCTAAACTACCTCAGAGGCAGTGATACCACGGTGCAACTAAGAGTTTTTATGCGTGGAAGCTAGGAAACTGCTGGAGAGGAAGGGGTGAGGGACCAGGAAAACCCAAAGCTCATACTTCCATAACCCAACTAGTCAAGCTAATAAGTTTGCTCCATCCATCCCTCAGCCCATAGAGATAAAAAAGCCAATAAAACTGACCCTTCAGATTAACTGCTACATCCTGCCATTTGTCAACCTGATTCCCAAACATATCTCCTAAACTATACTTAATTCCCAAATGAACCCAATAGCGAGTGCATAATTCCACCCGATGTATTACAAGTGTACAGCTAGATATGTAAAAAAATCCCTTCCCCCAAATTTCAACAGTTTTGCCATTTTCAAAACTACAAGTCAAAGGTTTTCTCTTAGATTCAAGACAATCTATTAACTGTGAACTTATTATTTTTTAATTTTTAAATTTGAATTTACTGGTACATTTTGTATTACATTATGATCACATTCAACATTAAAATTTTCCATCTATACATTATGTATCTTGATTCTCATTTTTCCGTTCCCCTGCCCATGCTACCACCCCAACCCCCTATATACATAAACTTTGTTTCCATTTTTCTTGTTTTTGCTATTGAATTTTTTCTTTCCCATCTTTACTTTCCCCATCTCCCTTTTCCCTCTCCCTTTGAAATTTTCGTCCTATTTCACCATATCTATCATATATTCTGGACCTCATTTATACCTTTTGTTTCTCTCAGTAGAGAAATAATATGGTATTTCCACATCTGTGTCTCATTTATTTAATTTATGCGTATGGTCCCAAGGTGCATCAATTTAAGTATAGATGTTTCTAATTTATCATTCCTTGTGGCTGAATAATAATACTCTGTTTTACAAATATATATGTGTGTACGCACACACACACACACACACACACATATTCTTTATCTAGTCTTCAGTTGATAGGTATTTAGACTGTTTCCAAGATTTAGCTATTATGAACTGAGCTGCCATAAACATCAGTGCACATATGGCACTGTGGTATGATGCTTTTAATTCTTTCATGTATATACCTAGCTTTAAAAAAATCAGCCTCTGCTCACATTTACAGACACAGTTAAAAAATGGGCACCGAAATACACAGACATTTTTCAGATGAAGAAGTAAAGCAGAAAAGAAACATAGGAAGAGATGTTGAACATCACCGGTCAATCAAGAGTTGTAGATGAAAACAACACTGAGATTTCATCCTACTCCACAAAGAATGGCTGCTACCATGAAATCCAACAACAACAAATGCTGGTGAGGCTGTGAGAAGAAATGAACCCTCTCCACTGTTGGTGGGAGTGTAGACTGGTGCAACCATTGTGGAGATCAGTGTGGAGATTCCTGAAAAAACTAGGATTATGGGCCCCATTTGACCCTAGGTATGAACTTCTGCAAAATACAGAAACATGTTACACAGTCTCAAGGAACAATGTCACAGGATAAACATTTCTATTCCATAAAGGAGTAGAAAAGAATATAGCCAAAACAAAATGAAAATTGAGCAGAGTTAAAAGTAAGTCATGTTGCTCTGCATGTAGCACCCAGGCATCATGATGCAAATTCCAGAGGGCTTGGATAACTCCATCTCTATGGCCTCAGTGACCTCAGTCCACATAGTCTTTGGGATAACTCTTCTCACTGTCCACAGTATTCCTCAGTGGACAGTCTTTCTGGCATCTAACTTCCTGAGGTCTCCATTGCACCTTCAGATTCAATTTGACTTCATTCATTACCTTTTCAAGAGTTCTTTGCCGGGCGTCCATACATTGAAGTCTAGATGGAAGCCTTGATGACTCCACAAGAGTTGCATTTTATATGCCCCTAAAACCAGCATCACACGATGACACAAGATCTGCCACCAGCATGAGGAATAGCCGGACTCCTTGGCCTTTGCCAGGAGTGGGCCCCGAGTACCTAAATGGTTCAGAATGTTAGAAAAAAATCCTAGGAATCAATTCCAGAGGCCTCACGGCCACTCTTTTCAAATGACAGGTTGACACTTTCGCACCCTTGAGTATGTAGTGGACAGTCTTGCTTATTTCTGAGATGCCCTCATGGTATCTTTTTTCTTGTTATTGTACAAAGCACTGGTCCTTTTTTTTTCTTGCATTGGTTTCTTTTACAAGCAAACATCCTCTCATCTCAACTTTCTATATCGTCCTTTCTAAAGAAAAATTTAGGTTTTTCAAATTGTTCTCCTCTGCCTTTTCCCCCTTATTCTCTGTGTAAACTTGGTTAAAGGCAAATGGCAGTATCTATGCAACTACCTGCATATGGAATAGCGTAGAAATTTCCAGATCAATTAGTCTGCCACTCCTAATTTCAGTCTCCCACAGATTGCCAGGACATGTGCAAAATCAATTATTTTTGCTATATTGTAACATAAATGACCCCTAATTCATTTGCCAGTGAAGCCCTGTTCCAAACTGAACTTTCCTTTGACTGGACTTCACTGCTCACATTCTTATCAACATTTTTGTCTGCGGAGATTCACCCAGAATCACCCATCAGACGCTGCTTGCAACATTCAAAGGCTTCTCTAGTCTGCATCTTACAAACTTTTCCTATTTCAAAGGTCTCTAAACCACATGGTCAAGTGCATTCACAGTACTGACCCCACTTCTCTGGTACCGATTTTCCGTGTTAGTTAGCTTTCCCATCACCAAGACACAATAACTGAGAAACACAACTTAAAATTTGAGAGGTTTAATGTGGATCACAGTTTTAGAGGACCTAGTCCATTGCCAGCTGGCTCCAAGGCACAAATAGCCAGGTGGAAGGGTACAGTGAAGCAAAGTTGCTTAATTCTTACCAGCTAGCCATCAGTACAGAAGAATACTGAAAGAGAGAAAGGGGTAAGGGACCAAACATAGATCCCAACATCACACATGCATGTCCTACTAAGACATTTCAAGAAGTTCCCACTGAAGACCCCAAAGCCAATGAAGTTACTTCTCCGTCCTAATGTCAAAGTTCTGTGTTGCAAATGGATCCTTTACAGTTCTCATCTTACTGTACAGCAGCAAAATTTGGTCTCACTGATCATTCTCTTAATTTTGAACTATGCTTCTCTTGGCTAAAATCCCAAAATGTCCTTATTCCTTTCCCTTCTGTCCATTATTTCTCTAGTTCTGCTGCAGATGCATTTTCCTCTACCTGGCCACTAATAATGGAGAACATAGTGACTTGATTTTCTAAGTATCAACTGTGAATTTCCAATTATTTGCTTGAAATCTTTCCTTGAATGCGTCAAAAGCACCTCAGAATCAGTATGACTAAAATTTAGCTGATAAACTTCCTGGCCAAAAAGGACTTCAGCTGTTTCCACTGTCCCCTGCCTCCATTATAAGCATTGTATCTATCTTTGTATATACAAGCCAGAAACCTGAGTTGTCACTGTTACCTCTCTCTCTCATAATCAGAGATCACTGATTCTGGTTTATTTTGCCTCTGCTGCAGTCATAGTTACCACGACAGCTCAGCACCCTATTGCTCTAACTTTCTAACTGCATTGTGGGCATCTGCTTTAGCTGTAATCAGTCTTCTTCCTACAGTCAAGATGACCTTTTTGAAATTACAGAACAGCATTCAGCAAGACCTTGTCCCAAAACTATAAAAGGAATGAGGGATGTAGTTCAATACACATTTTTATATAGAGTTTACTGGTACATTTCAGTAATACAGTATGACCCATTCCTCACTGAGAATTGTACCTGTACATGGTATGCCTTGATTCTCATTTTTCCCATTCCTCTGCCCTCCCTACCACCCCCACTCTGCTATATACATAAGCTTTGTTTCCATTTTTTTCCTTTTTACCATCAATTTTTTATTTTCTTTCTTTGCTATTCCCTGCACCCACCTAGTTACCATTTCCTTTTGATTTTTGAAAAATGGCAGGAGATATGCTGCTGGATATAGCTCAGTGCCTAAACTCTGGGTTCCATCCCTAGTACCACACAGAAATATACCAAGCAGATTATTTTATTCTCCTGCTTAAAATATTTTAATGACTTCTTTCATAGTAGGCTAAGGAAAATTAAAACTCTTCTATGTATCCTGTGGGGTCTACAGCTGTCTTCTTTGCTGTATCAAAGTCGCCCTTCCTCACTAGGCTCCAGCCGCACTGGCAGCCTTCCACTCACTGTTCGCTCATTACACAGCTGCACTTAGTCTGGCCCCTTGGACTATGCGGACTACTCCCTTCCCATTACTGAGTTAGACTTTGTCCTGCAGATCCATCCTCTCATCTTTAGGAAATCTCCTAAATAACAATATCCACCCTTTGTAGTATTTGTCTCAGTTATCATTTTATATTTTGTTTTTGTGATGATTTAATGACTCTGCATGCACAGGACTACAACCTTGAAGAGGCTACAAACCATATGTCTCTTCCCCATGAGAGTGTCATTAATACTTTGCTTGGTATTAGGTACATAGTAGATGTTTGATAAATACTTATTGAATGATACTTAAATACATAAGAATAATAGGAAAATGTAAGGAAAGGAGGTATAACTATTAAAAAATCTTAGATAAAGTAACAGATCAAAATGTAATAAAAATATTTGCATAAATGCTTGATTCAAAGACTTTCCCATGTTGAATAGACATGCTGTGTGACATAGTATTAATTACTAGGAAATTCCAACACTTGATGGTTTGTGTAATATTCTAATGAAATTATAGTACTATTTGTTTTAATAAGTTATTTACTAATAACTTAAAATTGTTTTCAGGTTCATAAATGGATACATTTTGTACAAAAATCAACTTAGGGTTTTACTTCTTCCCAGAGACTATTACCTTGATTCCTGAAGTTTTCCTTTCATTGGATTCATTTAAGTCTTTATCTCTACAAAAGAAGCTGTGTTCTATTTTTATTTTACATATTAGACTTCTTTTAGGACAAATATCTTTAAGGCTTTCCTGCTTTATTCATCTTCTCTTTTATTTCAGTTTTTTTCATAGATTCTATGTTGTTTCCCATAGCCTTGTTTGAATCATTAAAAATAAAATGGTAAGTAAAAATAATAATAGCTACTATTAAATAACTTCATTTTATATGACTAAAACAATACTGCATACACTTCTATTTATTATTTCCTTTAGTTCCAATGACAAAATTGCGAGGAGATAAATATTATTCATATCTTGGAGCTCAGAAAGCGAAAGCTTAATCAAATAAACAAAATACATGCCTAAGGAAACAATTCAACTATTAAAAGAACAAGCTTGTCTTGTCATTCAAATGACTCATCTGTAAAAGCTGTTAAGATTATTCCAGATATATATCTGCTTGCAAAAGTTATTTGTTGAATATGTTTCTAAATGCTTTCCAACCTTCTGTTACATTGAACTCATCTTTTTAAACAAGGTATTTCTATTTTACAATTACATGAAGTCTATCTAATAGTTTATCTTTCCCTTTGAATATTTTTTTCTAAGCAGCAGAATATTCTCCAAGTCAGATGTCATTTATGGACAGTCTAGCACTTAAATCTATCCTATCAAAGTAAAAATCTTAATCTATAGATAAATTATTAATGACAAGCTTATGAACTTTATTTCATGGCATACCAAGATGAATATTTATCACTTTACTAATTGTAGCCATAATATATGAGGCAAGAAGTGATTTAGAATAAAGAAGAGACAATTTGATTGGAATGTTTCTGAGCTGCTAAATGTCTGTGACTTTTTGGTTTAAATAACCGGTATAAACTCTGGAAAAAATCGATGTAAACTCTGGAATATTTTTTATCATTTTTGAAGGTGACTGTTTTGGTGGATTAAATTGCTAGATGATCTCAAAGATGCATTACTACCTATGAGTCTAATGTACCTACTTTTCAATGATAAAACACAATGAAAACCGATACTTTGGAATCAAATTGTATTTAAAAAAAAGAATCTTCCCATTCTCGCACTGTTGCTGATGCTGTTGATTAGCACTGCTAACTTTTTACTGTATTTTCAGAAAAACAATTTTATGTGGCTTAGTAATGTGAGCTAAATTATATTTTTATGCAAGAAAATTCACTACAGAGTATCAAGTGTTACCAAGTATTTGTGCATTCTGACAATGTTCTGTAGCAAATAAACCAGAAACTATTTGGAACAAACATCTAAGAGTATCTTCCTGAAGTTTCATACGACTGAGCCATTCCTAAGGAACCCAGAAGGTGGAATAGAAGTGACATTCTTCACTTCATTTCTTTACTAAAGTAAACTCTGAGAAACCAATCTTTCATGCACAGGAAAAGGCAATCAGAGAAGTGTTTCCCATGATGCCTTTATATTTCTACAGCTTTTGACATATTTTCGTGTTAAAATGATACAACTTTCCAGATAAAATACAGGAGACCTAGATAAACAGATAAATATGACTTTTTGATACACAGTAGATATTTTTCAAAGCAACTGTTCTATGTGATATTTGGGACATATTTATACTGAAAAAAGCATTATTAATCCAAAATCCAAATAGAACTGAGGACCCTGTATGTTTGTTGAATGTGGGAACCTTACTTCCTATTCATGTCTATATTCATTATTCTATATCTTAATTGTTCTCTCTTTTTACATCATGGGTTGTAGACCTAAGCTCCTCTCATTTTCATCCACTCACAGATGCTTTTTATTAAACATATGCTGACATATCTTGTTATTTCTCTCTTTTAAAATGACTTGTGTAGTTTTTATTTCACAAACTAGCCCCCTGAAGGCTGCCTCTGCCTGGTGTTTGACCTTTGATGCACATGTGCAGCACCCTAAACGTGCCCTAGGACCTGTCCAGGGCCGCTCCTGCTTTAAAGAATCAACAATATTTTCTAGGCCCTCATGGCTTTTGGCTGAAATTGTATTAACAGGATCCTTCCTCTTAACTGTCTTATCCCCGAGGCTACTTTACACTTCTGCTCCTCCTTTTTTATTTTTTAAATTGATTTCATTGGTACTTTTTTTTTTTTTTTTGAGACAGGGTCTCACTTTGTAGTTCAGGCTGGCTCTGAGCTCACTATGTAGCCTAGGCAAGCTTCGAACTCAGCAATCCTCCTGTCTCTGCCTCCCGAGTGCTGGGATGACCGGTGTGAGCCACCATGCCCGGCTCATTGGTATTTTTTATACATACATTGTGGTTCAACATCGAGGGTTTGTACCAGTACATGACACATGTTGGTTCTCATTTTCCCCCTTTCCCCTGCCCTCCCTACAGCTCTCTGCCTCCTATATATATAAGCTTTGTTTTCTTTCTTTTGCCACCAAATTCTTTCTTTCTCTTCTTTACTAGCCCCTACCCCCCTTTTCCCTTTTTTAAAGTCGATTTTATTGATACATTTTATAGACACATCATGATCACACTTGACATAAGGCCTTATCTTTCCTACATTGCTGCTGTCCTCATTTGACTCTAAACTAACATCATCATGTGCCAAAACCTACTTTCTCTTTGGATACTCTTCTTTTATGGAGAAATGTTCAACTATAATATTTGATCTGAGAATTGAATCTGAAGAGTCAGTGGAGTATAAATTGTGGATAACGATGCTTAGCACTGAAGATATTAGTGACAATAGGCAATGAATATGTATATAAATGGAAAAAATAACCATTATTGCCATAATTAACTACAGCACAAGGGTAGTTACACAGTAGGTTATGTACCAGTATTATCCCTTGTTATGAATGGGAGTGTATTTTCTTCCATTTTGGTGGCCTAAATTCTCTCTCTTTTTTTTTCTTTTTTAGACAGGGTCTCGCTTCATAGTTCAAGCTGGCCCTGAACTCATGTAGTCTAGCCAAGCCTCAGACTCACAGCAATCCTCTTGCTTCTGCTTTCCAAGTGCTGAGATTACAGACATGAGCCACCACGCCCAGTCTTAATTCTTTTTTTAATTCTGCTAAGATTCCCTCCTATATTTTTCTCTTATTATTACACCCACTCTACGGAGATCCGTGCGCTGGGGTCAAATGTATTAAGAGCAGAGTATAATTGGTAGCAATATCTATACATTAAGTATAGAGATTTTTTGGCATGTATATAAAAGTCAGTTATCTACAAGGTATGATCGAACTCTATGGTGAATGTTTAAATTTTTAAATTATATTACAGTGAATGACACACTGTCATTATTACTCCCCAAAATAATTCCCCTCATTTTGAATGCACTCATTCTGCATTCTTGTCAACTTGCAAAGCAGTTCTGGGAGTCTTTTTTAATATCTTTATGAGGAGTGATAAAAAATACAGTGAATTCTGCTGCCAAGTGCCATCCAGCAGTAAAACAGGTGTTTAAAAACATTACAGTGTGTCCCCCTCCACCTTTTTCACTGGTTAACTGGCACCATGTTATTTCTAGCTCTTGCCCTGAGTCAAAATGACCACAAAAGGTAAAAATTGTGATTGATTCAGGACACGGAGACAGCCACAACAAGATAACTAAATATACTCATGAAAGAGAACTTTGAGAACTGCAGCAAAAAATAGCAAAACTAATGGGATAAGTGTGTTCAAAGCAAGATGGAGTATTCTGAGAGTGATTAATGGTAAGACATCTTTTATGGTAATATATTTTGTTAATTTAAAGTCACCATATTTGTCAATCATACTTCATGTGTTCTAGCTGTTTCTGGACCCGTTTGTTATTTAACTCAGACACTTGTGCATTCTTGGAAGTCAGAGCTATGGTTTGCTTTCACTGTGAGCTCAAACCGTAATTATGCCCTACGATGAACATTACCTCTCAACACGCCATATAATGTTTTCTAAAGTGAGTTGGAGGTTCTAGACATCAGTGATTTGAGTTAGGAGAAATGTATCAGGGAGACAAGGAAACTTGAAAAGTAGTTCCCTGTTACATTCAGAAATTCTTTCCTCTATATTTGTTTATAATCTTCCCCTGTTCAGCTTAGTGTTATCTGAGGGATAAAAGTAAATGATCTGTCTGTACCAAATGCTGCCTTCCCTACTGCGGGTTTATTGCTCACATATTTCATTTGTGATGTACTTACAATTGGAGTATCAGTTTCCCGCTTACGAGCACCTCTCTCCACGTTAATTTAGCTTCTTGCAGTTTATTTTAGCATTGCCAGCCTTATCCTCCTAAAACATTCCTATTTCATTTCTTTACCAAATAGTTTCTGCTAACTCCCTGCTGCTTAGAAAGTCAAGGCCAGGTGCCTCAGCCCAACCTGAGAAACTGCACATGGACAGCCTGATGCTTTTTATCCAAAGTCCTCTCATCACTTCTAACTTCCACTCTTTCTGTCCCTCTTAATAGGGGCCAGGTTAATGGGCAAGTGCTCAGATCTGTGCTTCTGCCTTACCTTTCCTCAAGCTTCGCCGTTACCCCAAAAGCTTGGAATGGCTTCTCTGACAGCGTACACTTTCCCTCCCGCATTAGGTTTTTCTGGACAGTCACAAGCTCAAAATAAGCTTTTCTATTGTTACAGAAAATACTCAGCTTTTCAGCACTTTGTGTTTTGTCTCCTCAGTCATTATGTTCCCCAGAGCTTCATGCAGACTCAGGTGGCACTTTGGGGAGTGACTTGGTAGTGTGTGTGTGTGTGTGTGTGTGCGCGCGCGTGCACACACACGTGCACGCAATAACTGGGTTATGGGTGGGTGACAACTTGTTAGCCCAATGACTGGATTAGTATGGCTCTGGGGGTGGCAGAATGAAATTATTTAAAACAGAAATCCATCCTGGGTGTGAGTAGCAGCAACCAATAGGCTTGTAGCCTGGATGGAATAAAAGGGAAGGCAGACTCACTGCTTCATTTCCTGGCTGCCTTTCCGTGGACTATTTTGCCTCTGCTGTGCCACCCTGTCCCTCTGCCACGCTGCCTTGACTCCAGCCAACTGTCAGCTGAAACCTCTAGAGACTCTAAGCCAACATAAGCTTTTACTCCTTTAATTTGTGGCCACTGATTATTTTGTCCCAGCAATGAAGAAAGTCTTAAAATACCAGTCAAATCAAGAAGGTACAAAGAATGAGGAATCCCTTTTAGTTCTCTGAGTCCTACTGATGGTAGGTCTTTCCAAAGTTATTGCACTAACTGAATGAATGGATGGATGGAACAGATGAGTGAATTAGTGAATATTATAAAAGAAAGAGCTTTGGACTTAAATTCAACAGATCTGAATTAAAGTCTTAGCTATTCTATTAGTCAGTGCTAAAGTCAGCTAGCTGTATAGGTCTGTCTGCACGCTGGAGACTCGAGGGGTCTGAGGGGTCCGGTCAAGGGCTCGGCGCCCGCGGCAGTGGCCCACACAGGACGGAAGCCCTCCCCAGGGAAGACGGCGGCCGAAGCTCCCGGCAGGAAAATCACCGGAAAGAGCAGCCGCGTCCTCGGGAAACTCCGTGGCGCGTCGTCTTCCCTCCCGTGCTCCTCTCGTGCCGCGCCCGTGGGAGAGGGGTCCTCCGTGCCCAGGGCCACGCGGGTCAGTCCGGCTGGGCGTGTCCGCTCCAGCTGACCATGAATGAGTCCACATCAGCTACTCTTACTGTTGTGAAGTCTGGCCTTGAAAGATATTTCAACATTGAGTTCCATTGTGTCTCTTAGGTTTGCAGGTCAGACATTCAAGAATCACAAAGTCACTGACTACTTAGTAACTCTTCATAGAGATAAAGAAATAATTGGCTATTGTTTCCTAGCCATGAGTCAGACGACTATAGCAAACATTTTATATCCCTGTAAGAAAATCAGGTAACCTATCTATGGATTTATTCAGGGATGATTTCTTTGAGGGCAAGGTGCCTTCTGCATAAATCCAGAGTTTTCTCTTGACAAAGATTAGCTATATAACGAAACATCTACTTGAGAAAATGTTGATGAAGTCATTGATGTTCTAGAATAAGTAGCCATTTAATACTTACAGGTTCTCATTACTTGCTCCCTGTCACATGCCTGTGTCTTAATGAATGTGGTACTTCAATTAATACATGTAGTATACTATGAAATATAATATGACCGATGGTTAAAGTATTTCTGAAAATACAAGATTGTATATATGTTCTTATCTGAAAACCTATAGTCAACATATGATGATATAAAAGACATAAGTAGCACCCACTACATATTAACAATGTTCTAAGTGGTTTACTCATGAATTGACTAGTGAAATGGTGGCAAACCTGTGGCACGTGTGCTGAAGCAAGCTGTTTGTATCACTGGAAGCTCTAATAGTTTCGCCGTCACTGGTCTAGTCCATATTTTATTAAAGAAGAAACTAGAGCACAAAGATTTATGCAAATTCATGCATTCGTGGGTGACTCAGCAGAATGCAGTCTCAGGCTATTGGGCTACTGTGTTTGTACTGTAATCACTATGTTATGAACCTGCAAAGCAAATCTGCCTCATTCTTAAAATAGACATTGTACTTTATTGAATGAATGGTTCATAATTTAGGTAATCAATTCCTTATTGATTAATATATGATTATTTTCCCATTTTCCATTATAAACTTTTTAATCACCACTGTATTACGAAGATATTTACATATCACTTTGTTATTTCCCTGGAACAAATCACTGTGTTTCGGAAAAAAAGTATTCCTTGAAGTATGCACTTTGAGATGGAATCTTCCGATGTAATATTTCATTTAGTCAACACAGGAAACGAATGATGAGTACAATTAGTTATCTCAATTTTAGGTACAATAAACTTGGAAACAGGTGATGCATTTCATGTCGGATGGATTATATGTAGCACAAGTCAAATTATAATCTGACTAGTCCACAGTTAAACTTCTTATTCTTTTCAATTGTATTCTTCGGTGTTCCTGTAGTTGAAGTTCATATTGGATTGTATATAAGGGACCTGAAGGTCTTACTTCCTTTTGGGTCTAGGTCCACCTTATTGGTGCTTATTTTGTCATTACCTTAATTTCACTACCTCCAGAAAGCAAAAACAAAATCCAAGAAAGAAATTCAATTTGCCTCAAGAATCTAACCCTTCCTTGTTATATTTTTTTCAAATTATCAAAGGTAATGAACAAGTACTTTGAATAAATAATATTTTATTTTTATAACATAACCATAAAATTATCCAAAAGCAGTGAGAATAACAAATATAATGAGAATCAGCACAGATATTTATGTATGTGGTTATTTTGTGGTATCTTAATGTATAAGCTCCAAATAAATAGCCCTTGAATTATGAGGACAGTTGAGAAAGCTGAAAAGACAGGAGGAAGTGGGAAAGAGAGATCTGGTTAAAATATAGTGGATTAAACAAATATATATGTCACCATTCCTTCCAGAAACCTCAGGTAAATGGTAGTATAAGAGAAGAGGGACAAAATGAATGAGAAAAGAGAAAACTATAGAGAAGAAAAGTTAACAAGTGGCTAGTGGCAAAGATTCCCTACATCCTAGTATACTTTGTGGGCAGTGCCTTGCTTAGGAAGTGCTCAAATCAAGACATTTTCCACACAGATTCGATCCTTCAGTGTTAGCATTTGCTTCCCCTGGTCTCATAGTTTACTCTGCCTTCTATATGAAGATGATTAATCTTTAATATTCTGGCAGGAAACAGATGGCACACTGAACACATAATTACAGAGTTTAATGAAGGGACTATTTACAACCAAGTGGACAGAAAGAGAGTTGAAAGGCCCTGGGGCTGCTGAGTTGCTGCAAGGGCCAGAGGAGGATTCCAGAGAGAGAGAGATAAACGAAGGGAAAAGAAGCCCAACAGGAGCTCTGATCCTCAGAAGAACACCAGTCACTGCCACTCCAAAGCTCTGCTACGGGGATGAAGGGAAGTTAGAATCCTGACTTTCTTCCCTTCCTCACTGTGTCTTGTTGGGCTCTTGCATTGCCTGAACTCACTCAGAAGCCAGAGAGTGGGAGTAGAGAAGAGAAGTGGAGAAATGCTCAAGGCCAAGTGCTACTTGGCACATGTGAAGGCTGGGCCTGTGTTCTCTCAGCCTATGCTGCAGCCAGTTCTCCTAAGTTCTGTACTCTTCATTGTGGGCATAGAAGTCTAGTCACCAGTTCAGATACCTATCCTTGACCTAACATGGTGCCACAAGGGAGCTACTACATCAACTCTCCCCATCTAAGTAACACTTCTGAGGTGGTTTATCTGAAGAGATACTTGACTTTCAGGGACAACACAGTGTAGTGAACTCTTATGATAACTGTAGTCCAAATCTTCTACCCATCAACCTCTTTGTTCAATGTTAACCAGCACGTCCTGTGTGCTTTTAGCATACCATGCACTTTTGGGACTAGAGTAGTACAAGACTGAGCATGCGTTCATTTTACATCTCATTCCCCCAATCAACCTCTTCCTGTAGTGTGATGGAATCTCTCACTGGTCATAAAATCAGCTTTCTTAAACAAAATTTATATATCATTTTGTACTATGCTGCTATGTTGTGTCAGGGAAAAAAAAAAAAAAACAGGGACTCCAAACACATGAGAGCTTGAATAGGCATAGAACGAACTGAGGAGGGTCTGAGCCTTTTGGCTTCCAATCCGGACACCAAGCAGCATTAGTATGGAGTCATAGGATATTTTACTTGATCTTTCTTGTATATTTAGATTCTTCAGACATGAAAAAATACTCTTATTTATTCTGCACTATTGCCTTCCGGAGTCATGTTCCTCTGCTCCTTGTCTGATGACACGAGCCTCTCAAACTATTAGGTAGCAGGCAATTTCTTGTACCCAAAGAACATAGGCAGTCATTCTGTGCTATGAATGAAAGCCCAAAATGCTGGATAAAGATATCTGAGCATGGGCTTTCAGACGCCAGGAGTAATATTGCCAAACTACTGTTCAATAAACACTGCTCCCAATAAACAGAATTATGTTGCTCAAGGATTTTAAGAAAAGTGTTCCTCCAATTTTGTCAAAGCCCAAGAAAACACAACATAAGTCCAATAAAATTCACAAACATTGACTCGAGGAGGCCTCAAGTAGCACTTTTTTCTGACCCAGTCATGTATTTTGAAATGTACAGCCTTTATCCATAGAAAATTATTGAAAAGGAACACCTAGAAAAAGAAGAAACAACAAATAAAATGATGGGCCATGGAAATCAATAGAGATGTTCCTCCAAAACTAAAAATTCCAAGTCTATCCAACCCAGGTATTTCCTTCCTGCTTACTGTCCAGACACACTTATAGATATCATCATATAGATGCACTAGTGTCTGTCACATAACAGCATGACTCAAAGTGCCTAAAACATGGAGGTGGCCTTATGTATCCATCCACAGATGAATGGATAAAGAAAGAATGGACTTCCTAACCAATGGAGAGTTACTGTGCCATAAAATGAAAGATTTCGGTCACTTGTAAGAAAATAGATGCACTGTGAAATCATAATGTTGCGTGAATCAGACACACAAGTATAAATATCACTTGCTTTCTCTTAGATGAGAAGCTTAATAAATTAAAGAGCAAAATAAGATACAAATAATAAGAACTGGAGATAAATCGACTGCAACTGCATATTATGAGAGGACATGGAGAGGGAAAAGAAGTAAAAGAATTAACATGTGCTATGTGCACATGGCAACACCCCAAGGGTAATATAATCATTACAGGGTGCTAACATCCACTAATAGAAATTATAAAACATTTAAACTCACTTATAAATAAATAAGTAAATAAATAGCACATTTCTGGACCTACTTGGTGTTGTTTTAAAAAAGATGGGCACTTGGTCCTTGACTTTTCTGGGTTTTTTTTCTTAGCTAAGCCTGTAATGCTCTTTTGTTAGTAGATATTTGCAGAACATAATAATTACATTTATTATGGGGAGCTGGTGTTTTCTCTGTTGACCACCTTTCCATAGCTCATTTGCTCAGTCGAGACTGTAACTTTCCATCCTGCTGCCCCAACCTCACAGTGTGCTGGGTTATAGCAGGGTACCATCATGCCTGGCCTTGTTGTCAACCGGACCATCATGCCCTTGGCTTCTGTTAATGCCCTGTACACAAAATGACAATGAATTGTGCTTCTCTGCATTTTACAGGAGGAACTTTTTGAAGGTGCTCTCATTTGTTGTCCAATAACTCATGCAAGTGGAGCCATAAGATAATTTTTAGAACACAATGTCTACCTTAATCACTCTTCTGTTCACCATAGGCCCAGGATGAATTTAACATGCTGGGCATCATTTGTCTTCCAGGAGAAAGTACATGTTTTCTTTGTAGCCCGTAGCAGGAATCCTGTAACACATTGTGTTTTCTTTTGTATCCTTGCTTCTGGGACACTCCTATGCAACCTCTATCACCATGCCCATTGCACTAATGAGGCACTCCTCGCAGAGACTCCTTCACTAGATACTATGGAACTTTAAATGTTGTATGATAAGCATATAACCTTAATGAATAACTAAATTATGTGTTGATGCTAAAAATTTACCTGTATCCATATTTTTTATTATGCTATGTCTTCTGTCTGAAGGTCCTCCCAGGTCTGTGGGTGCCTACAGTTTTCCACTCCTTCCTAGAAAGCTCATCTCTAATGCTAATCATTTCACACAGACTTTTCTGGGCTTTTTTTTATCAGAAGACTTTTAAGAGGTCTACTGTTTCCTTCTGTGCCCCTGTGGTGTGCTTCTTTGAGCATTTCTTATCCTTATCTGCTATGCCTTGTACATTGTCTAAGGTGCCCAGTAGTAAGCAACTGTCTTACTTCTTATCCTTTACAATGCCTAACACAGTTCCTTGTGTTCTTTAAATCATTTTCATAAAAACTAAAAAAGGGCCCACAACAACAAAAATATAATCACTTTTTAAGTTGATGAAAAACTGGTATAGACATTTCCCGCACAGAAGTCACATATATGGTACATAATCACATGAATAGAGACTGGATCTCAGTAATCATTCTGAAACTGTAAATCAAAAACACCATGAAATATCACTTTATACCTACTAGGACAGCAATTAACGGAAATGAAATGAAACAAAATAAAATAAACATCAGCAAAGATGTGGAAAATTACAACCAATGTGCATGGCTTCCAAGAGTGTAAAATGGTGCAGCTGTTGAAGGAAACAGTGCGACCTTTCCTGAGAAATTCAAAATCAGAATTGTTATGAGACCCAGCAGTTGCATCCCTAACTACAAGAACTCAAAGCAGGGACTTAATAGGCATTTGAAAATCAATGTTCATAGCAGCTTTATTCACAGTAGCCCATAAGCAGAAACAGTTGGCTTCTTCACTGACTGAAAGAAAACCATGTGGCTTATAGATATACTGAAATATTACTTATTCTTAAAAAGAAAAAGATTCTTTTACATTCTACAACATAAATGAACCTTAAAAGCAGACACATAAAAATGTTGCCTTCATCCATTTATATGAGGTACGTTAATTGTCAGATTGAACCAGAAAAGAGAATACAGGTCACCATGGGTTGAGCAGAAGAGAGAAAATGGAAATACTGTGTGATGCATGTGTAATTTCTATTTAGAAAACTAAAAAGTCCTGGAAAATGGATAATGATTATGTTTGCACAGCATCGTGCAAGCATATTATTCAGGGAATTCTACTCTCAAAATGGATAAAACGTTAAATTTTCTATATTTTACCACAAAAAAGTTTTTCAAATAGAAAACATTTCAGAGCTAAAATTTCAAATGATATAAATATGATTAAAAGCCTATTTATATTGAAAAAGTCATGTGAGGAGACCAACGCAGGTGAGAACAAATTCTGTTTGACACTAGGAGAATCAGCAGACTCACTAATCTCTCTTTTCCTCATGCAGAAAAGAAAGCTAATAGTGCTAAGAGAGCCCGCCACATAGACTCGTTCTGAGAGACAGTACAGTGTAACCTATGAAAAGCATTTATAATAATGGTAGAACATATTAATCAGAATACAACTATTAGTATTCTATTACCAACAAAGAATAGTCAAGTATCTCTCCTGATGGTGAATGAGATAAGAAGTTCGCAAAGTTTCTTGTTAGTAAGGTAGAAGACTTTTTTTTTTTTTTTTGAAACAGGGTCTTGCTCTGTAGTTCAGGGTGGCCTTGCGCTCACTAGCCCAGGCAAGCCTGGAACTCAGCAATCCTCCTGCCTCTGCCTCCCAAGTGCTGGGATTACAGGCGTGAGCCACCATGCCTGGCACTGTGCTATGTGGTATTGATTGCTGGTGCGCGTGAGTCACCACGCCCAGCGTTGTATGTGGTTACCAGGGATTGAACTCAGGACCTTGTGCTTGCGAGGCTGGCGCCGGAACCACTGAGCTAAATCTCCGGCCCAGTCGAAGACATTTTTTTTTTGAGAGAGAGAGGGTCTCGCTTTGTAGTTCAGGCTGGCTCTGAGCTCACTATGTAGTCCACGCAAGCCTGGAACTCAGCAATCCTCCTGTCTCTGCCTCCCGAGTGCTGGGATGACAGGCATGAGCCACCACACCCGGCAGTAGAAGACATTTTTAAGCAAGGGACAACCAAGAAAGAAGCAGGTTTTATATGCTGGTATGTGGGGAAGTGTAGAAAAAAAACAATTGAGATTTGATCATGAACAGTCATATGAAATGGCTAAATAAATAAACAAACAAATGAGTGAATTGCCAGAAAATGAATGTTTCTAGGTGGTAGTTGGGTTAGTATTTAACAAGTCTCATCTATACTATCTAATTCACTGAGGTAGGCTAATCTAAAACAGTTAAATGGCAAATTAAATTTAGTAAAAATTCTAAATTATCTACCAATATTATAAAGATTAATAACTGAAACATTATTCATCACTTTCTTTCAGTTATTGATGTAATGGTCAGTGAATACACAATTTAAAACCTATGGAAACATCAAACCCATCACTCCCTATTCTCACTAGATTTCTTTGTTTCTTTCAGATGAAGGATAATAAATATGAAAAGCAATATTGCACAGTGAATCATAAAATCAAAAAAAGCAAAATTGATTTTAATAATTTAAAATACCCCAAAATTAAAATAAGCTGCATTGGCTAAAAAGAAATAAAATTGCAGAAACAAAATTATGTAGAAATGGAAAAATCATTTCTTAAGAATAACTAACTGACTGAAATATCAACCTGAGGTGAATCAAAGTCATTAGTAAGTGAATCAGTGGCTGGTGTTGCTTTTGACCATTTTACTCCCTGAAAATTCATTTGCAGCCAGAGGCAAGATTTTAAAATTCAAGCAGCATTGAAAAGCATGCAGATTTGATATAACCGGCTGAAACTGAATTACAGTTTGCTTAATTTAAAAATGAATAAAAATCATCAACAAAAAACTTACTTAGCAACTGCAGAACTTTCCTATCATTGGTAGAAATTACCAAACTGCTTTCTTAAAAACGAATGACCAGAAATACATAAAAAGACATAGAAACATTGCAAAGCTGCCTCAGGTACACAAAACCCAACAAGGAGGCTTGTGTGTAAGAGAGAAAGAATGAGAAAGAGATGGAGGTAGAGCTAGAGTCAGAGTCGGAGACAGAGAGAGAGAGCTGAATATGAGTATGTGCATGAGTGCATGTACATGTACTACAGGGAATATTCAGGCCATGGCCTGAACAACATTACACACACACATACACACACACACACACACGGTTTTGTCTAATTTCATTTCATTTCTTTGCTTATTTCCTTTTGAAAAATTAATCATAATCCAGTCAAAAATGCATTCCAGTTGGAGGGACCAAGAAAAAGAGTGGAAATGCTGCTATAATATTCCCAGTGTGAGGTGAGTTTTGCCAGGATACAGGTTCCGTGAGGGGCTTTGCTCACACATTATACTGTGCAGCTTTAACAGGAAGCTAGGATAGGCCTTCTTGCAAGCTCCTCACAATGTCTCTGCGGGGCGCAACTCTAGGGCTTTGCAGCTCTGATCCAGTCAGCAGCTAGAACCTGGTTATCCCACTAGAAATGGAAAGGGCATTTTGTTATTACTGTACCCCAGGGTCTAGCAGGAAACCCAGGATATAGCAGGTCTCCAAAATGCTTGACCAATAGACAGAATCTTCATATGATTCATCTGATACTTTAATATACGCTGCTTCTCACAAGTTGTGCAGCATCTTTTCTGGAGGATTCTTCAGTGATTCTAAACCGTGGAGCAAGGCTGCCGTGCAGAAATTAATGCGTGTTCTCTCTCAGCGTTCTTCACAAATACCTGTTCTTTGCAAATGCATGCAAACACTAAGAAAGCAGACTCTTCAATGGAAGAATTGTAAGGCAATCCAAATCAATAAGATGGGAGCAACACATAAAGGAAGCTAAAAAGCTGAATCCACCAAGTATGGCTGCCTGAAGGTTGTATAGTGCAGAAGTAATTTGAGGATATGCATGAGCTCAGTTAAAATTACAAAATGATATGGGCTGAAAATGGAGGCAATTTTAAGGAAAATGAGAAGAATTCCTTAGTAAGATGTGTATAATAACAGCTGACATTTATTTAATGCTGCTTCCTTGTCACACACATTCTGATTTCTTCAAAAAAACATGAGATTGGTCAAAGACCTAAATGTTAAAACAGAAACGCTTAACCTGCTCAAAGTTAAAATCGGTAACTCCTGAAGGCACAAGTACAGGCAAGAACTTTCTCAACAGAGCCTAGTTAAATAAGAAACAACTTTGAAAATCAATGAATGGGATCATATCAAATTAAAAAGCTTTGGTACAGCCAAGGGAGCAACCAATGGAATGTAGGGACTACTTACAGATGATGAAAAACATCATCTACAAGATCATCTACTTTTCCAGAAGCAGAGGACTAATATCAGGAATGCAAAAAGAACTCAAGAAATTAGACCATCTCCAAAACTAAAAATATCCAGTCAAAAAATTGACAACATACATGAACACTTCTAAGAAATGCAAATGACTAATGAATACATGAAAATGAGCAACATCTCCGACTATTAGAAAAATGCAAATTAAAATAACACTAAGATTCCAGCTACTCCGAAAGAATGAGTATCAGCAAGAAATCCAATTGCAATACATGCTGCAGGGGCTGTTGTGAAATAGTGACTTGTGGGAGGAAATGGAAACTATCATTCTGGCCATTTAGAATGATATTGGTTGTTGGGTTCTCATAAGTAGTTTTTATTAGGTTGAAATAAAGTTCATCTATTCCAGTTTTCCATAGGGTTTTGATTATGTATGGCTGTTGGATTTTGTCAAATGCTTTTTCTGCATCCATTGAGATGACGATAAGTTTTTTTGTCCTTGAGTCTGTTAATGTGATGTATTGTGTTTATTGATTTGCATATGTTGAACCATCCTTGCATCCCAGGGAGGAATCCAGATTGGTAGGGGGTGTATGACCTTGATGATTCTCTGTGTTCTGTTTGCCAGTATCTTATTGAGGATTTTTGCATCAGTGTTCATTAGGGAGTTTTGTCTGTAGTTCTCTTTTTTAGTTGGGTCTCTTTCTCCTTTTGGAATCAATGTAATCATTGCTGCCAGGAATGAATCTGAGTTTTGCTTCCCTTTTGAATTCATTAAATAGTTTGAGAAATAGTGGCATTAACTCTTCTTTAAATTTTTTTTTAATTCAGCAGTAAAGCCATCAGAACCAGGGCTTTTCTTTGTCAGTAGTTTTTTATTACATTTTCAGTTTCACAGATTGATATTGGGGTGTTTAACATTTCTATATATTCTTTGTTCAACTTTAGAAGTTCATATGTATCTAGAAGTCTGGAGACCACTCAAACAACTAAAAATATGAATGCCATACAATGCAGCTATTCGCCTTTTAGGTAACTTCCATTAACAGTTAAAGACATCACATTACAGTAATACATGGATACCTATGTTTTATAGCTGAACAACTCATAATAGCTAAAACATGATCTGACCTCTATGTACATCAACAGATGAATGGATAAATGAAATGTATTGATACACGACGGAGTACTACTCAATTGTAAAGAAGAATAAATTCAACTCTTTTCTAAGAAACCGGATTCACCTCGGGACCAGTGAAATAAATGGCATGTCAATAAAAATAAATATCACATAGTTTCTCTTATATGAGAAACGTAAAATAACTAAACAACAAATAGAATTTGCACGATAGGAGGCAGCACAACAGATCTCTTTGCAAAAGGAACAGGAACCAAGAGGTGGAGGCAGTGGTAGGGAAAAGGGAAGGGGATGAAAAAGGAATTAAATTCTGTTCTGTACATGTATCAACTGCCCACAAATAATGTCATCTTTATTACTGCATGCATGTGCTAATAAGAAAATTAAAATGGAAATGACAACATAAGGTTGGTAGCATTATGTCTTAATTTACAAATAAAGAAACTGAGGCACAAGGTGAGTAACATTTCCAAGAACAAGTGACAGGATAAAGGAAGGCCTGGATGGTCACCTCAGGGTCTCTATCCCTAGAATCTCCAGAGTTGACCACTGCACTATACGTATTAGAAAACTTCATTGTACACCCTGAGCATTGAGTAAGAAACTAGAAAAACAAATGCCCCAAGACTCCCATGATGCAAATCAAAGCTCCAGGCCTGGGGGCAGTAAACGCGCTCTGGGAGGGAATGTCAGGCCTGAGAATGGTCTATCCTTAACCAGTCACAGAGAGAGAGTCTGGCAACATCTCCACGGCCAAATCTGGTTCCTTCGCAGGGAGTTGTCCTCCTTCCAAGGATATTTCTACCTCCTGTTATCCTGAGCGGAGGCAAAAAGAGAATGCATCAAGTGGGCCAAACAGCGGGCTGTTTTGATGTGTTTACAAGTGTCTCCATTCTTCAGTTGTCATCCAGAAAGGGAGCTTCCGGCTCATGGTGTTGTAGTGATTACTGCACAAGAAGTTCTGTGTGTTTCCTGGTACAAATGAGCACACTGTGAACTCTGTATTTTACATAAGTCCTCTAGTTACTCCTGCCGGGCGTGGTGGCTCACGCCTGTCATCCCAGCACTCGGGAGGCAGAGGCAGGAGGGTTGCTGAGTTCCAGGCTTGCCTGGGCTACACAGTGAGCTCCGGGCCAGCCTGAACTACAGAGCGAGACCCTGCCTCCAGGTGCTCCTAAGTCTTGTCTCCCCCTAGACTGTGAGTGTGCCCAAAGTGCTGAGGATCAGGGGTGGAATGGATATTAAGTTCTGTGCACTCAACAAGCCCCAGAAATGACCCAAGTGCTCGGCCCGGGTGGCTGTTCATCACCTATGAAAAGGAGAAACTGAATCACCCTCAGGGGCGACAAAGCGAACTTATGGAGTCACAGAGGTAAGAGGAGCAGACGTTTCCCGGAGAACTTCCTAAAGAGCGAGGAAGAGAATTTCCCAACTGGAAGGCTTCCTGCATCTTGTAGAGAGAGACAAAACTTGGACCGGTTTCATAAGGGAGCCTTACGTCTCCTGAATGACACACTTTTATTTATCACTGAAGTGTGAAGCGAGTGTGCTTGCCACGTTTTAGCACATCGCAGCTCGCCTGAGTTACAGCTCTCTACCAACTGCACTGCCACATCCTCCCCGCGCCCCCGGGGACGTCGCGCTGCCAGCACGCTGGACTTCGTTTGTGTAGTAGTTGTTGCTTTGATGCCCAAATATATACCTGTAATAATTTGCAATAATCAAAGAGACAGAGTATTGACTGAAACATGGGGCTAATTTCTCCCCTGAACAGAATTTTAACGAAATGGTATTAGCATTTATTGTAGTTCCCTTATTTATAAGGTTAAAAATGTTTTTATTTTTCTTTGTTTTGTTAGCACATGTGCATAGTGCACAATATTTACCTATTTTGTGCAGAATTGCTACATGTACATAATATATCTTAATTCCTTGTTTGTCCCCTTTCCGTTCTCTCCCTGCCTCTTCCATCCCTCTCTTGCTTCCCTCCTTCTTTCTTTTTAATGGGGGGGGGGCACATGTTTGCCATACATAATGATTACATTCCCTGTGGGTGTTTGGTACATGTACATAATACATCTTCATTTCTTTTTTCATTGTCTTTCCTTTTTCTCCCCTTCTCTTTCCTCAACAGAAGAACAGTAAAGAAAATCTGGTTCCTTCATACATTAGAGTGATACTGTAACATAAAGAAGAATAAATTTGAGTCATTGGTACGAAAATGGATGCACCTTAAAAAATAATGTTAAGTAAAAAAAAATCACACACAATCTTAAATATCACGTTGTTTTTTCTTACAGAAGAAATCTAAATATAAATAATAAGCAAACTACAAATATTGATGATCGGGAGTAGGGAGGTCGATCTAGGAGCAAAATGTTTTTTTTTTTTTTTAATTTAGCACGTAGGCGGCATTTTGGAAGAACAGTGCATTGTTCAAAGTACTTACAAAATTAACTAATTTGATAGAATATACACTATTTCAGATTTGAGATTTAGCTAAGACTTGTTCTTCTAGGAAAACAGGCATATTTAAGTAGCAGTTATGAGCCAGTACACTGAATTTCCCTGAATCATCAGCCATCATGTCAGCTGTTAGTGATAGAGGGGGTAGCAACCAGACGATGGAAACTGTGCAGGTTGGAAGGGGAGTCAGACTTCACCCACCAGGAAACTGAGAAACAGGGCCCCATGTTTCCAGTAGGAAAGTGGTTTTTGATTGGGCCAGGACTTCAGGATTAATATGTTTTTTTTTGTTTTGTTTTTTTATAAAACAGAACAAAGTCCCATCCCAATTATGTCTACACATTGAAAAAGAAGAGGAGAACTGAGAGAACTGCCCACCGCTGGACACATTTTAAGTATTCCATAGATGCAGTTCAATGAACATATAGCTTAAAACCCATTTACAATTGTGCTTCAATTTCTTTGACAATTCCTTTATTAATTGATGTGGTTTTTCTGAATTTCATGGTCTTATTTTTCCTTTTATATTCACAGTTATTTTACTAATGGAAAATTCCAACCATATGGAGAGTATTAATAGTGAAATATCATTTCTTAAAGGCATGCTTGGTGCCAGGCATTATGCAATGTGCTTTACAAACAATGTGCTTAATTCTCATAGCTTGGTAGGGCACATCACCATTTTAGAGGCAAGGGAATTGAGTTTCTAAAAGGTTATACACCTTCTAATGTCATTCATCTAATTGGCAGTGGAGCTGAGAATCTTCCTCCTTTCCCAATCTCTTTGACATAGACCACATTCCCCTATTATTGGCTTTTTATTACATGTGCTTATTCTTACCCACCCCAGAGCCTTTGTTTTCCATTTTCTCTGCTTAGAAAGCTTTGCTGAGTCTTCTGGTCTTGGGCTTCAGGGTTTAGCCTAAAGCCTGAGACATGCTTTGGGACATGGTTGTGTCTTGTTTCCCCATCCCACTCACAAAAACTGGCAGTTAGTACTCAGGACCTGGTATTTACATTTGCACTGATCACACTAGCTGGCAGGCACTGTGCCAGGAAGGCTTCAGATTAGCTTATTCTCTTACAGACTTGGACCGCAGGCATCAGAAGTACTTGATGTTCAAGATGCTGCATGTGTGGGTTGGGAAGAAGAGATAAATGCCAAGTTAAAATGTATTTTCTGAGCCCCACTTCAGACTTATAGAAACAGATTGTTCTTAACTCCCTAGAATATAGAGTACCCCTGATCATTTCCAAAGAATACCTTAGAGACCAGCCCCTCAGGTACAGGCACAGTTTCTAGGTAGAATTCAGTCTCATCTCTAAGAAAGGAAAATAAGTATTATAGCAATGTGCCTTTTTAATTTTTTTCAAGTACCTTTCTTTTGAATGTGATAACCACTCTACTATGGAAACCAATTGAGTAACTCCCTTTTGAAGGAATCTCTAAAAATGTAATGTGTCTATTTTATTCAATATGACTGCAAGATTTTTCAAAAAATTATATCTGGCAGCTGGACATGGTGGCTCATGCCTGTAATCCCAGCACTTGAGAGGCAGAGGTAGGAAGATTGCTGAGTTCAGGGCTGGGCTGCATAGTGAACTCAGGGCCAGCCTGAATTACAAAGCAAGACCCTGTCTCAAAAAAAAAAAAATCTGGCAAATGTGCTTGTTATAAAATGTACCAATAAAATCAGTTTAAAGAAAAGACATGATTACCCATATCCCTACCCACAAATTAACTCATGTCATATACTGGTATAAATTCCCCAATGTTGAGTGTGATTGTGAGCTGTATATAAAATGTACCAATAAAGAATTAAGTTTAAGAAAAAGAGAAAGAAACAACATATTTGTTGTTGACTTGCAGATTTCCTGAAATGTGGTCTCTTCAGAGGCGGACAGTGTCTTTTACTTAGCTTCTACCCATGCAGGAAAACACACAAATGGGAACAAGACACTTGTGCTCTTCCAGTTCTTCACAAGTGTGTATAATTATCACGTGATAAAATGAAAAAAAAACAATAAGTCTGTATTCACTCAAACAAACAACTCTGGTAGAAAAAGTCCACCTAGTGGCTTCATACAGTAGATGTTTGCAGACAACTGTTGGCTGTGAATTTTGTTGTCAAGTTCAGATTCATCCCAATAACTGCCTTCAAGTAGTTCACTACAGTTGGAGAGTGACACATATGCACAGTACCATGGCTCAAGAGACCACTGTGAACACCATGGAAGAGATATAAAAGAGTCCAATGGAAAGACTAAGGAACACAGGGTTTTCTACTCAGATTAGTGAGGACCACGTGGAGGAAGAGGCACCCCTTCCAAATACAGTGTCCTTACCTATAAGATAGAAAGTCTGTAATAAATATTTATGATGTAACATAGTTTGAATTATGTTGAAATAAAAGTGACTTAGGATAACAGTAGGGATCTGTCCTTACATTTTTATACCACTAAGTACAGAATCCATAGGCAGATTCTGTTATATAAAAAATCTCCTACTAATAAAATGTCAGCAATGTATTAAAAATTCACAGCAAGGAGAACTATGAAATAAGCATAATAAATCACTTCAATGGTAATAAAACCAAGACAAATCAAATTTCCAGTGTTGACTTTCCAGCTATCTTTGAGCGATTTTGTACCTTGAGAACCAATGTCGACATAATTCTCAAACTTTAAGAAGGACAGCATGTAAATATTATATTATATTAAACAGTTTTTCATTTAAAAAGCTTGCCTTCCTCACGTTTTATAGTTTCCCCATTCAGAATGTGACTTTCTGCCTGGAAGTTGTTTTGTTTCATTATTTGTACTACATACGCTTTTAGAGAATTATGTAGCTGAATACTAACTTAAAGTTTCTTCTTACATTTTTTAATTCCCCAGGTGGAGTTTATAATTTCATTGCAATGACTACACTGGTTTTCTGGAGTAAAGTAGCATGTAAGAGACACAGATTTATCCTTACTTTGGGGCATCTCAAAGTGTACTGCTATCAAATGCGATGCACAAATTACCTCAGGTTTCGTGCTTCCCACTTTCCTTTTTGTTAATGAAATGCTTGTGCAGCTGCCGCAGTGTGTACAGGAAGATTAAAACCTGCTGTCACTTTGTTAAGAGAAACCCTGGAGGGATTTAACACATCTGGCCTGCGGATTAAGGAAACCTGGTAAAACCAAACTTGCCCATTAGTTCACTGGATCTGTGACCTGGGGACCGAAGGCAGGAGGGAAGAAGCACTAACCTTTAAAACTGAGTGAAATCAATTAACCCATGTACTTGTCGACCCTTCTTGATATGCGTCTGTGCCACAGCCGCCTTGAGCCCACCCAGGAATTCCTAGCGGAAGCTAGTGTTCTGTGGGTTTAGGAGACAGTGAAGTAACTGAACTGAGAAAGTAGTTTTCTGGTTTGAAACACAAATGTGGTTCCTGTCAGGCTTAGCGTCTTCGAATGAAAAAAAAAATAGAAAATAAAATAAGCCACCTGATTAGACCAGTCACTAAACAATGTGTGCCCTGGCTATAAAGCAAAGCGGAGGAAGATGTCACAGGGCCATGCGGCTCTCTTCTCTGTGGCTGTGGCCAGCACTGCAAAGAGATTTGGGACAGAATGGCTTGTCACTCACCTGAGGGCGGCCCCAGCTGCTGTCTGTGCTTCTGCACACCCTTCTGAACTGATCATTTAAGGGCCGAGCTGAGGCCATGTAGACGGCAACTCGCACAGCAGGCTGGGAGGATTTCACATCTTGACTCTTTGTACTTGAGTGGGTCTTTGACTGAGGAAGCGCAGCGTGCATTGGAGAAGCGGCCGAGACGGCAGAGAGGCCCGGAAGGCCTAAAGACTTGCCCGTGGCTGGTCAGCCTGGCTTTGCAAGTGGCAGAGGGAGAAGTTGACCCCTTTGTCCTGACCACGGACTGCATCCCGTTTCAGGGCACACTTCCCCTGGCCCTCCACAGGAGACGTTCTAGTTGAAGAAGACCAAATGAGAGAACGAAAAACAAACTGAACAAGCTGCTATTCAAAAGAGAATCGTGCAGTGCTCGCTTCGGCAGCACATATACTAAAAAAGAGAATCGTGCAGGTTGAGTTGGTAGAAGGAATATGTTCATTTTAAAACACTTGCAGCTCATTTCCGCAGCCGCACTGTTGGGCAGGCACACAGGCGTGCCCACGTGGGAACCCGGGCTCAGCGCAGGGGTGAGTGGGAATGTGCTAGGGTTTCTCCTCTCTCGTCAGCTCGGATCGGTCGCTTGGGTCGAGAAGCCACCGAAGGGCGAGATCTGTCATTAGCGTAGTGGCTTTGGGTCCGCTGGGGTCCTTCCCAGCAGCGCGGGTGCCTGGAGAGTTTCTCCAGGGGAAAGGATCTGCCCATTGCCCTCAACAACCGCCAACTGACCAAGCCGACTTTGCACTTCCTCCCTTGGAAGTGCTGTTATGTTTGTCAACACTGTGCTCTGAGGTGAAGGGCAGTTGGCTTTCAGAAGTCACTTACATTCGACTGGCAGACAAGCGACAAGACAACAGATGGACGCTGCTGGAAAGTCGTGCCTCGCTCCCCCTCCCCCTTCCCACCTGCCGCCGGGGCCTGCTGCGGAGCTGTGCCTTCCCGCCCTCATCAGAGCCGCTCGCTGGCAGCTCAGCAGGCCGCAGCCTTGTTCTCCTCACAGCCCTCCTGGGCCGGTCCCATTGAGACCCCGGCCCAAGCCTCAGTGGGCTTTGCTTCTTGACCACCTCACTCCGCTCAGTTCTTGAAGTGTAACATCTCTGTGCGGCCTGCAAGGACTCTGAGAATGCACCACAAAATAAAGCTCAGGAGGTGCTGTCTGATACAGAGACATGATTGCAAAGCGTCTGTCTTTGGAGTGCCCAGACTCTGGAGCTGGTTTAATGGGTCTGATACCAGGCTACTGAGTCTACTGCCACGTACTCTCTGTGCAGTCTTAAGCTGGACCTTAATTGTCTTCATATGTAGCATAAGATGATAACACTACTTACCTTGCAGGGTCGTGATAATTAAATAAGCGAACATGTATAAAGTGCCTAGAACAGTGCCTCACACATTATAAGTGTTACATAGGGGTAAAGTTAAATTGTAAATACATCTACATGTGTGTGCTTAGAGATGCCTGTGTGTGTGTGTGTGTGTATATACACACACACACACACAGACATCTCTCTCTATATATAGTGTGTGTGTATGTAATCGAAAAAAATAAAAACAAATAAAATGAAAGTAGAAGAAAGACTATTACAGAAGCAAGAGATTCACTGAAACAGGAGAACGACAGAAAGGAAGGGGATAGTGGGGAGTAAAGAACACAGTGCACGAGCAAATATGCCAACACAAAATGCACATTTGACATAAACAACATGCACACATAAAATTGAATACATGGGAAATAGCATCAATCGGGTTGTGAAAGTTTCAGCTGCTCAGATATTTGCATTATAAAGGAATTTGTAGCCGGAAAGAGAACTAAGAACACCTAAAATGACCCCCATAATATAATGTATAATAGTGTTTCTCTGTAATAACTGATACAAATACAGGTATTTTAAACTGTTTGCTACTTGAACAAAAAGCTTTTTTTTTTTTTTTTTTTTTTTTTTTTTTTTGAGACAGGGTCTCATTTTGTAGTTCAGGCTGGCCCTGAGCTCACTATGTAGCCCAGGCAAACCTTGAACTCAGCAATCCTCCTGTCTTTGCCTCCAGAGTGCTGGGATGACAGGCATGAGTCACCACAACCGGCACTGTGGTATGTTGTGGTGCTGATTGCTGGTTGATTGTTGGTGGGCGTGAGTCACCACGCCCAGCATTGTTTGTCGTTACCGGGATGAACTCAGTCAGGACCCTGTGCTTGCGAGGCAGGCGCCGGAACCACTGAGCTAAATCTCTGGCCCCAAAAAGCTGTTTTATAAAGTCTTTCTCAGGTGCACCGAAGTATTATGAAAGAAGTCACCAGCTCCTAAGAAATGTCTTGTGATGATACATATTCTCATCTCCCTAAGTCTTTGCTCATGTTTTTCTCTCCGCTTCTATTGCCTTTTGGAGCCTCCGTTCGCTGTCATAATCCCACACACGCCCCATAAGCCCAACAGCATGTTCTTTGCCCCTCCCCCCCCCCAGTCCTCCCGGTTGGAGCGCATGGCTTCCTGGAGTTCCCTCGCAGGTAACAACATGGCCCTAGGTCAGACATACTGCACATACTCTAAATGAAACAAGGCTGGCTGCCTCCATGCCTTCACCTTACATTATGGTAAACTTCTTGAGAGCAGGGATGGTTTCATTGCTTTTTGTATCTTTGATGCTTACATATCTCAGGGCTCGGCCAAGAATTAACATATAACCAATATCCGACTTGTGAAGTGATTTGTTTGCTTACGTTTGGGCCATGTAAGCAGCATTTGCAAAGTATCAGTGACAGACATTCCTGGCTCACTATTTCAAAATGAACCAACAATAATGACATGTATATGTTGACCCTAATTTTCACTCTCAGAAAAATAAAGATGGTAGCCAGGCATGGTGGCATAGGCTGTTATTCCATCGTTTCAGGAGGCCGAGGCAGAAGATTCACAAGTTTGAGTCCTGCCTGATCAACCTTAGCAAGACTTTGTCTCAAGATTTCCTAAACAAAAATATTAAAGAGCAGGTGAGTGTGCAGCTCAGTGGGAGAGCGCCCAGGACTGGAGGAAGGGAGGGAGAGAGGAAGCTAAGTAGGGAGGTAAGTAGGTAAGAGAGGGAGGTAAGCAGAGGAAGGAAAGAAGGGACGATGCCAGTAGTTCTTCGGACCTGCTTGCCATACATTCACGCTGTGGTTTCTTTCATACTCCACGACAATCAAATTTTAAAAGCTCAGTGTCTCTGGACATTACTATGAGTCTAAGCCTCTCTAAGCTCCATATGTAGAAATTGCTAGTGCCTGCCAATATTGTGTTCTCTTCTTCCTAGGGTCATAGGAAGACCGCATGTCCCAGTTTTCTTTCTACTTAGGTACATCTGTGAGGCTGAGTTTAGCTGGTGAGATTTGACTGCAAAAGATGTGTGCCACACCTGCCCACTGGACAGGAGAAAGGTTCATGGAGTAAGAAAACAGTGAGACTGAAGATGAAAGGAGCTGGGCTTGCTGAATGACCACGCACAGGACCGGGGTCAGAGCTGGACTTACTGTAGTAGGTAAGCTGCTTCTGTGCTCCTTCTTAAGAAGTCAGCACTCCAACCAATACCTCGGGACCTAGAAGACTGTCACTTCGGAGTCTTGTAGTAAATAACAAATGAATGACCAGCTAACTAATTGGTTTTTTGTTTTGTTTTGTTTTGTTTTGTTTTTGCCAAATGAGAAATAAAGTTCCTCTGAAAGACCCAAGTTCCTTCTGGCTACAATAAGCAAGCAAGGGGCAGGATAACCCAAATCAGACAGAACCCAAACCACAGTAAACCCTTGGAAGTTTTCTCTTGGATGGTGACTGAAAAGCTCTGTGCTTGCAACTTGGACTAGAACTCACGCATTCAGCCTGAGGTGCCCTGGCTTCAGTTGACATCACTCCCCTTAACCACTAGTTTACCTCAGGCATCCAGAGCCTTTGTACTTCCCTACACTTTAAAGCCTGGCCTTTCCAACCTACTCATTACCTACTGGCCCCCATATGTAAATAAATTCCTACATGTCAGCAGCTTAGGACAATTTGATCAGATTAACTTTCAAGTTTCAAGGGAATATAGCCAGTTGGCAGTTTGAAGGAACCAGCATTTGGAAATAATCACTCCGATCACGTTTGCCTAGTTGAGTTCTGAGACCAATACCTCAAGCTCTGTAGCCAAAAGTAATACTGAGCCATATGATCTAGGAAAGCATGGACTTGGAGTACATGAACCATCCTCCTAGGTGTCTGTCTACACTGAATCACCTTAATTAAGCTCCTCGATTTTCTACCTGAAGAGAATGTCAGCATTATCACATTCCCCTCTGTGTGGGATGAGGTAGAAAATTAGCTACTAGAAGTACAAGGGCCAAAATCTTGAAGGACAGCATCTTAATCCTATTTAAACCTTAGAACAGTTGACAGCCCTTTTTTAAAATTTTATTTTGAGAAAGAGTCTTGCTAAACTGCTTAAGTGGGTCTTTAACCTGCAATTCTCCTGTCTCAGCCTCCATGTGCTGAAATTATGGCTGTGCACATGCATGGAGTTTAATTTTTATTTTGAAAGTTCTGCTGTATGGATCATGGATCTGAAGTGGCAAGATTTAAGACAGAGAGACACAACAGTGTGTTGCTTAAGTGATAAAAAATGATGTAGCCTTGAAGGAAGTCTGTGTCTAGAGGGACACGTGAAGAAAGATAAATTAAAATGCAAAAGCATGGTCAGATCAAAAGTATGCCCCATTTTTTTACTATAGCACATATCATGTGGATTGCAGTGTCCTAAAAGTAATCAAAATTCTCCAGAGTAGAGCTAACAAGTGCAGAATGCCATGGATCTTGGCTGCCTTACTATACTTCCATATATTTGCCCTAAAATAAACTTACATCTTTTCACTGATCATGTCACACAGAGGGGTCACTTGAAATCACTGAGAAATCACAAATCTGAGGCCTTGGGCAGGGATATTGCTCAGTGGTTCTGGCGTCTTCCTGGCAAGCCCAAATTCCCAAATTCAGTCACCAGTACCACACACCACAATACGGGACATGGTGGCTCACGCCTGTCATCCCAGCACTCGGGAGGCAGAAGCAGAAGGATTGCTGTGAATTTGAGGCTTGCCTGGGCTGCCATAGAGAGTTCAGGGTCAGCCTGAACTACAAAGGCAGACCCTGTCTTAAAAAAAATTAAAAATAAATTAAAAATGAAACACCACACATCTAACTCAAATGTTGCTTTTTATAACAAGTTGATAGCAAACAAAATATCTTAAAATGAAATTAATAAAAATAATGTGTTATTATTAACAAGGTAGTTGCCCAGGGAAACATGAATCTGGTGTCATTCCAGATCCTATCCAGGATCAACAGAATCTATTTTAACCAGGAGTGGTGGGTCACGCCTGTTATCCCAGCACTCAGGAGGCAGAGCCAGGAGGATTGTTGTGAGCTCAAGGCCACCCTGGGCTGCATAGAGAGTTCAGAGCCACCATGAGCTACAAAGTGAGACCCTGTCTCAAAAAAAATTTTTGAGGCTTTATTAATATAAACTTAAAAATTGCCATATCTCTCTCATTAAAATTATATCAGAACTCAAGTCAGATCTGGAAAAATACCTCAAGTCTCCTTCCTAGAGTTTCACTTAAAGAACCCCTTATAAAAGTGTTGCAAATATAAGAGTGATCCTGAATTTGATAATCAGTACTTCCCTCAAGAGCAAAACAGTAAACCTGTATGAGCTTAAGTTTTAGGATCTGCTAAATGGTGATAAAGCTATTTCTCTTGTATGGTGTTCACTTTCAGTGAGTATATTGAGCAGCTATTACTAATTGGGTGTTAGGCTCTAGACTAAGCACGAGGAACACAGTAATAGTCAAGATGTCCTCTGGTCTCAGTCCACATGCAGCTTACGTTCTAGTATTATTTGAACATTAGAAATAATGTGCACAAAGGGCCTAGCACATGGCTTAGAAAATAATCGTTGAGGGAAGACTGGCTATAACTTTTAACTACAATAGATGGTGTTGCATTCATCACACGATGTACTTAAATGTACGCTCACAAGGTTAAACATGACAGAAAGTTTACACATATGTGTAGTACATAACTTTCCTACTGGGAACAACCGAGCATCCATATATCTAATATAGAACTGGAAAACAAAAGGAAATGTAACCAAAGACATAGATGTGATTGAATTCTCAAAAATATAGTAACAAGAGACATCATAGTCAAAAAGTAGGTAAGAAGGAATATCTAAGGTAATTACAGAATTAAAGAAATGCCAAAATCAGAGAGAGCAAATAGAAATGACCTGAGATATTCCTGGGATGATTTTCAAAGAGTGATGTAAAATCTTCAGGATATAGAGAAAGTCATGCTTTCCCAGGAACCCACATAGCTACATATATTCCCACGCGCCCACACACACACCATGCATGCACACACCCATGCAAATCTGCATGCATGCACACACATGCCCACAGTTTTCAAAATACAATTTTGAAATTAATCCTTAGATAAAACAAATAATGGACTATTTGCTTGGAAATAGCCCCTTACAAGAGTATAGGAACCTGGTGGAAAAGCAAATATAGATATAGATAGATACAGATATAGATAGATACAGATATAGATAGATATAGATATATAGATTTGTACTAGTTGCAAAAGCATACGTTTATGTGCAGTGGCGATATGGGACATGGATAGCACTGCCCAGGAGGGAGATACATAAGATCCTTCACCAGCAGGGCATAGCCCAACTACTTTGGCAAAGGCTTGGAGAGGCTCCCAAGCCTGGCCATCCCGCCAAATAGGCACCCTAATACTCTCACACCTCAGTAAGCCACTTTACACATGCAATAATTTTCATCATTGCTGCTTGGAACTTTAATTACTAAGTGACACTAAAGACATATTAGATCCATAAGGAATAAGCAAGGTCACGATGCAGACTCTGAAATAGTTTATAATGTATTTTAAAAACAACAAAAAAGAAGTAAGATGGCATGAGAGACACGAGTGGGGAACAAAGAGGACAGTTTAACTTCTGATTATATCTGAATCAATGTTTTTTACTTATGTAGAAACTTGATAACAAACTATAACAAGAAGCATTGATGATTATTACCCAGGAGTCTTAGGGGAATGGCTCAGAGTAATAAGCATCTCATTTAGAACACGTATAGAAATATTGATTTCTCCGAGATGTTGATAGGAAAATACAGAGGGTAGGAAAAATTAAACAAAGATATTTTTTCCCATCTAACAAATGGCAAGAAGCACAGATATGAAAAAACAAACAAGAAGGCACAGACGAAAAACATACAATTAGGTAGAAGATAGAGATCAAACTAATAGGTAGTAGCAGCAAGTGCTTGAGTCTTAAGTTTCACTGTTTCATAATCAGAGCTTTCAGCATCTGGTTTTTAAAACCCAGTTATTTTCTTCAGAAAAGCAAGTCTATGCCATTAAAACAGAAAATGATTGAAAAGTATGGAGCACAAAGAGGAAAATAATAGGACATACCAGTCAGAGGCTTAGCAAGTATACACCCAGTAATATAAAGAAAAATTCAAATCCCAAAGGATTAAATTGGACAGAAGGTCACAGTGGAATTTTAGTGTTGAGAAAATGTTTAATATCCCGACAAGACAAAACATCCATAACCTTTCTTAACCTAGTAATTTTTTAAATATATAATTCAAAACCTTGGGTAATGAAATAGAAAGACTAAATGCATATAAAGAAAACACTAAAGAACACTTACGACAAAAGCTGTATCTTTAAAACAACTCCTAGGTTCCCCCAAACCCTAGTGCTCGGCAATTCCCCTTTCTGCTGTTATAAATTTGACCCCTTTAGATTTCTCACATAGGCAGAGTTCCATATATTTGACTCTGTGTAACTGGCTACTTCACTTACCATAATGTCCTCAGTGTTCAACTACGTTGTAACACGTATCAGAACTTCATCCCTTTGGAAGCCTGACTGATAGTGCGTTGTGCATTTATAACAATTGCTTTATGTATCGATCTGTCAGTGGACACTTGAGTTTCTTCCATCCACGTGGATAATGCTGCTGTGAGTGTGGTTCTCCTCGGATCATTCAAAAATTAAATTCCATATAGATTAAAGCTCCAAGGAGGAAAAGCTATGCAATTTTAAATGCTGACAAAATGGAGAAAATCTGTTCATTGTTTCAAGATGAAAAAATTCCCTAAGCAAGACACAAAATCCAGAAGCCTACCAGAAGAGAATAGCAGGTTTAAATATGTAAACACATTTAACAATAGACACTATAAGGAAAGGTGAAGTACAAGTGTCTGGCTGAGGGAAAATACATAGAACATAATCTGAAATTATACTTAATGTAATTATTAATTCTAAAAGTTGGAATTAATAACAAGCCTAAGTTTGTTTTGTGCATTGGATTGGGAATTTTTTTTTTTTTTTTTGAGACAGGGTCTCGCTTTGTAGTTCAGGCTGGCTCTGAGCTCACTATGGAGCCCAGGCAAGCCTCGAACTCAGCAATCCTCCTGTCCCTGCCTCCCGAGTGCTGGGATTACAGGTGTGAGCCACCACGCCCAGCACTGTGGTGTGTGGTATTGATGGCTGGTGGGCGTGAGTCATCACTCCCAGCATTATATGTGGTCACTGGGATCGAACTCAGGACCCTGCGCTTGGAAGGCAGGCGCCGGAACCACTGAGCTAAATCTCAGGCCCTGGACTGTAAAATTTTAAAATTATATATTATTATGAGTAATCATCTTACTCTCTGATCATGTTGGAGATTAGATAAATAGGCATACATTTAGGATGAAGATTCAGCAGAATTTACATGAATTTGAAATTCGCAGGGGCTTCAAACCCACAGTTTGCTTTCTGTGTACTTACATAAAGAAAGAAGCCTATAAGAAAATGTATACCTAATCATTGTTGGAAAGAAACTAAGCATGTATTAATTGAGGTGTAGCTAAATGAGTTTCTTTAACATCCATACTATAGGTTAATGATGTAGTTAAATTTAATAATGAATGATTTCTAATAAAAGCCATTTACTAAAATTAAAAGTGACAGAGTAATGCGTACAACAAAGTCCAATTTATATTTAAAAATCTGTATGTACACATGCACAGCTAGAAGTATATGCATTGAACTGTCAAAGGTGGTTGTTACTAGGAAAAGGAGACATAATTAAAGAATTTTCATTTTCATCTTCTATTCTGCATTGTTTGAAATCATGTTTTACTGCAAGATAATATTCACACATTGCTTGCATGAAAACAAATTAAAATGTCTCTTTTCTTTCCTAATTCCTTTTGCTGAATAAATCATAAGCTTTATATCTCTTCCTATTTCTCTTAAAACATGGTAAATGTAATTACCCATTTAAAAGTTTCACCAGTTTCAATAATTTATTTGAAATTCCACATTTTATTCCTGGTGAATGTATTCCACTTACTTGGAGAACCACAAAAGGGAAAATATAACTTGCCTAGCTGTCCAACTTCGTTTCCCTGTGCCAAGAAAACCTAGGACATATTTTTAAAAGTCACAGTAAGGGAAATGGCTCACTTTAGCCACTACACCTTCATTAAGAGTCACGGTAAGATTGGTTTTTGCTCAAAAATGTGGTTTTAATAATTACGAACAACTGGTAGCCTATACTAGTTCGTCAGGGCATACAAGTACTACACTTCAAAGCAGTTCTCATTTATGAATATTTTATCTCCTTTTGCATCTGATGCAAGTAGAATAAAGAAACAAATGTTCTGCTTTCATTATTATGCACAGTGCCAGCTTCATACAAGCTTGGACTCAAATTACAGATGTCTTCATGAGGTTTATTAGAGTAATATCTCTTGTTAATGCGGTACAGAATGGGCTTTGGTTAGACTTGAACACTTAAGATCTAGTGACAGCTTTTGCATTTTCCAGCTTTCTGATACTGAAAGAAGCACATAACGTCTATGAACCTCATTTTCATACATGTAAAACACAGAAAATAATACCTCTCCTTGTCCTTTCACGTGACTGCGGGAAAATTCCCATTCAATGGAGGAGTGCAAAAATCTCTCACCTGCAAAGAGTCATCCATACAGGAGGTGTGAATATTAGATGAGAGTCAGCCAGTTGATGCTGGACTGATTTGATCAACAGAAAACAAAACAAACAGTATGAAGCCTATTCTCCCTTTTCAAAATATATTTTCTTGTATTGTAGAGTCAACTTATGGGAATAAAATGCAAAAAATACATTTCTAAGACACCACCACTGTGAATACAAAGGCCTGTAGGGAGGTACATAACTCCCTTATTGTACTGAACAGTGTGAAGGAAAAGCTGAGTCCTTGTCACACCTTGTTATCTTTTGGTCAGTGATGCTCTTTGGCATTGGACGTGCTGCTTTATTCTCCTGGGAGAAAAGCTCAGTGTTGATGTTGCAGAGAACAGAGCTGAGCAACAGCAATCATTAGCTGCATAATGATTCAGTGTTTCCCTCTAACTAGATGGAGCATTAATTTTTTAACACCCTTTTGCTATAACAAATGTTTTAAATGCTGATACTAGAAGAAAGTAAAGTTAACTTTTAACGTTTTTCCACACCGGATACTATACTTCTGTCTAAACTAATCTGGGCTGTGCGTGGGGCACCAGTCCAGGTAGGGAGGAAGTAGAGAAAACTGCAGATAGTGGTAAGATTTGAAAACTTAACTGCCAACCCAGAAACAGAGCCCACAGAGCTAAGAGAAGTTCAAGGGCTCATGATTACCTGAGAAGAATGTGTCCTTACCTAGAAGGCTGAGGCATTTCCTGAAACATCTGATAGCTGAAGATTCTCGGCTAGCTGTGCCCCTTGCACTTGAAGAGCAGTGTTTTGCTCTCCTGTTGGTAGACACAAGCACATAGCCCCATGGCTGTCTCAAAGGTGATGAAGGTGAGATGAAAAAGATAAGGCATAAAACTGTCCTCCATGAGAGAAAAGTAATGCGTGTGTTAGGTAAATGAATTTGGGTACGGAAGTAGCTCTGAGAGCTCACTTGAAATTAGTGGGTGTGTACTAAGTGAAAACTAGTAAACCTAATCCTGTTCTTCTCTCAAATAATGGTCACCTTTTTCAGTAGGTAAGTGGATTTAGCAGGGATTTACCATGGCAGGAATTCTGTCATTCAAGTACACTAGAGGCCAATGTCTATAAAAACCAATCGATACTCTTGTCCTCATTTTTATGTATATGAAGTTGATCTGACTTCTGTGCTGTATCAGGCAATTTTGCCATTGCTGGGACAAAATACTTGACCTACACACCTTGGAGAAGGACATCCATTTGCTTGATGGTCTCAGTCCGCAGTTGGCAGGCTCCAAGACAGCTACATCAGGACAGATGAACGTAGTTGACTGCAGTTGCCCACTCTGTCGTCAACAGCAACCAGAGCACAGAGGAAGAGAGCCAGTGAACCATGCACCCTCAAAAGGCACTCCCCAGGAGCCCAGCAGCTCCAGCTGGACCCACTGCCTATGTGCACATTCAGCTTTGAAGAACAGTGAATTGGTTCACTGAGGAGTATAGTGCCTCTGTGATGCAATCACACATCACGGAATTTCTTCCTCCTATTCAGTTGACAATTAAGATTAACTGCCACACAGGCCAAGTTTCCCATATTGGTTTTGGAGACTGGCAAATTATCCCATAATCCAAATCTGGCCTGGCTCCTTTCTCAAGTCAAAGTTTTGTGCGAGCAGATCCACTCAGTTGCATATTGTTCTTTCTTTTCTTCATGCTGAGAAGGAGTTGTCTGGATAAGCCATAATGGCAATATTCTTCCTGCATAGTGCTTAATACACAAAGATTTTCCTGGTCTTCCCTGTAGGTCCTTTCCCAGGATGTGGCTTCCAGGAACGTGATCACACAGCACAGACGAGGAGTGGGCTAACAACACAGGAGTCCAGGCGGATTTCACCCCTGCCTGATGCCCCCCCCCCCTACAGGATTGCTTAAAACTTCTGTACACAGCATATTTTTGTTGAATTGATATGTTCAAAGAAAAACTGGGTTTCTATCTGCCAAAGCCTAAAGCTAGATCTCTCCCTTTCACCATGCACTACAGTAAAATCAAAGTAGATTAGAGAACTAAATATTAAACAGAAACACTGAACCTGCTGCAAAACAGGCTAGGTAGAATTCTTGGAGACACTGGCTTAGGGAACGGCTTTATGAACAAAACCTCAGCAGCATGGGAACTAGCAGAAGAAATCAACAACTGGGATCCCATTTTATTAAAAAGTTTCTGCACAGCAAGAGAAACCACCAGCAGAGCAAATGACAACCATCAATATGAGAAAAAATATTTTACCAGCTGTCTTTCAGACAAAGGGCTATGATCTATAATATATAGAGAGTTTTAAAATATCAGTTCCCCAAATTGAAAGACCCAGTTCAAAACGGGGCATCTGAAATGAACAGACACTTTTCAGTGGAAGAAGTAAAAACACCTAAGAAATGTAAGATGAAATGTTCAACATTGTTGGTCATTCGAGAGATGAAGATTAGAACAACACTGAGATTTCATCTCACGCCACAAAGAATGGCTGCTATCATGAAATCAGCCAACAACAAATGCTGGCGAGGCTACAGGGAGAGAGGAACCCTTCCCACTGTCAATGGGAATGTAGACTGGTGCAACCACTGTGGAGATCAATGTGGAGATTTCTCAAAGCACTAGAGTTAGAGGTCCCATTTGACCCTGCTATTCCCCTGCTGAGTATATACACAGAAGAAGTAATTCTTTTTTTTTTTTTTTTTTTTTTTTTTTTTT
>PVIC010007204.1:0-51567 GCA_004025085.1 Thryonomys swinderianus | reverse complement strand
AGGCTGGCCCTGAGCTCACTATGGTGCCCAGGCAAGCTGCCGCGAACTCAGCAATCCTCCCATCTCTGCCTCCCGAGTGCTGGGATTACAGGCGTGAGCCACCACGCCCAGCATTATATGTGGTTACCGGGGATCAAACTCAGGTCCTTGCACTTGCAAGGCAGGCGCCGGAACCACTGAGCTAACCCTCCGGCCCTGCCGGCTCTTTTTAAAGGCAGATTTCACACGAGAGGAGGACCTAAACCTTCTAGTGATTGGCTAACAGTTTGATCTGTCATACTTATCAGGTGGTCATTGGTAGAGGAGGAACAGGAAATACAGAGCCATTTTGTGCGAAGGCTAACAAAGAAAATCTTTGGCAGAACAGGGAACAGTTCTGGTGGATAGCTCACCGGTAAGTTATGTGAGCTATGTCCCCTCAGACTTACAAGATCGCTGTTACTTGGCGACCAGCTTGACCAGGGACCTTAGCGGTTTGCTTACAGGTTTTCAGGGAACCTTATACAATTAGCAAGTTGTCACAAACTATCTTTACAGATTATATATATCACATTTTCACAGGATGTTTTTACAAAGTACAAAGTTTGTTCACAGTTTAAACATCAGATAAGGGCGACTTATAAAATGAAGATTTTTTTTTTTGGTCCCAACAACTCTGTAGTTTAAACTGACCACAAACTTGAGGCAATCCTCCTACCTCAGCCTCATGAGTGCTGGGATTATAGATCTGGGCCCCAGGTTATGAGTTTTAAAAGTGTAGCCCCAATCTCTTCCCTGTCCACTGCACCATGGGGCCTGTGTCCCACTTCACTGGGTTTCTGGCATCAGGTGGGGACCCCTGAAATCTCTGTTAGTTGGTACTTGCTCAGTTAACCTGTTCCAGGGAGACTGGGCCAGCAGCACTGGCTGAGAAGTGGCTGCCCCCTATATCTGGCTGTCTGACAGATCTCTGTCGGGACTTACACACCTACTGTGGAGAGGGGACTCTTGCACTGGGCTCCATTCACACCCGTGAGGCATTCTGAGCAAACGCATGCAACTATCTGTAATTTTTACAGGAGTTGAAGTTGAGAAATTATTACCAACTGCCCTGAAACAGTTTCTGCAGGTCCCTGGCAACCTTTTTTGATGGTTTTTATTCCTTGAGATGGAACCAGAGCCTTTGCACTGAGCCACATCTCCATCCTTATTTTATTTTGAGACAGTGTCTCCCTAAGTTGCCAAATTGCCCAGCCTGGGATTCAACTCCCGATCCTCCTGCCTCAACCTCCCAAAGCACTGAGATTACAGATGTGGACCACAATTCCCAGCTGTTGTTGGCATCTTTTGGAAGTTTTCTTGTTGTGCTCAGCTAAAGATGTTACCTGGTTTCTTTCATCACAGTCACAGCCTTGTTCCTGTTATGAAACTGGAGTCCAGTATAGTGAAGAGTGACCTCTTTCATCAAGGCATAGCGCCCCCTCCCGGTGGCTTCAGAATCCTAGAGATGGATGGATGGGGGGTGGGGGACTGGCCCAGTGCCTGATCTGATTCTGAGCTCTGCAGTTCAGTGATGCTCAGGGACTCTACCTGCAACACTGCGCATGCCAGGGTCCTCCTGCAGGGGGCGCACAGGAGCTGGAGTATCTGTGACCCTGGAGGGTGTGGAAGCCTCAGTGGGCAGGCTGCAGCATCGTTCTGCTCAACTGCACTCTCTCTCTCAGGAACACCCCTATGCAGGAAGCTCCCGCTTTGCTCCCAGGGGTTTATTTAGCTCTTGGTAGAAAAAGTCCCTCGTTTCCCTCCTGACTGTGGGGAGCCCAGAGGTGCCCCCCTCCCCCCCAGCTCAGGCTTCTTTTCCTTGTTGTCATTGATGCCTCAGGACTCAACTCCTGAGATCAAAGCTTTTCTGAGACGTGCCCTGGAAATCACTTTCTTCCTTGAGTGGGTAAAACACCAGGGCACTCCTCAACTCAGTCTGTCGGTCTGTCTCTCTCTCTCTGGATCATCTGCTTGCACCTTTATATGTTGAGGGAGAGTGGTGGCCAAAGTTATAAATACCAGCTTTATCCTTTGGAAAGTCCAGCGTGACATGTTGTCCAACGCACTTTCTTGTTGCTGGGTCAAATTACCCAACACCCAGAGCTTAGAGGAAGAGAGATTTATTTGGCTGATGGCTTCAGGTCTGTTGGCTTCAAACCAGGATGTCATGGTGGAAGGGGCTGGCAGAGGAGAGCTTCTCACCTAATGGCATCCAGGAAGCAAAAAGAAGAGAAGAGCCAGGGACAAGAATACAGCTTTCCATGTCTTGCCCAGTGACCTTCTCCAACTGGGCCCCACCTCCTACAGCATGGTCAGTCCATGTCTCACTTATGATGGATCCACTGATGAGCACAGAACTCTGTGATCCATCACCTTCCACACAGGAGACTTGGGGACACTTCAGATCTAAACTATAACAGGTGATCTTGTCCCTCACTTTGGAATGCAGGGTTACTGGCATCCATAAGAGCTGTCATACTGCAAAATGCTTGGGGCATCAATGACAGTAAACGAAACTAGAATGTAGGGTATATGTGACTGATGTCTCCAGGAACTGACCACCACAGGAACAAAACACAAACTCCTGGGTCCTTAATCCACTGCTCATTGAAAAGTATGATTTGTGTTTTCTTCTCAGTCAATAAGGACTTAAAAGTATTTTTATTTCTTTCTTTTCTAAAAAAAAAAAAAGATGCCAAATAGATAACTAAAAGCAAAATAGAGCTTGACTTTCATTTTGTATATTTTTATTAAACTTGGAATATATTAATATTAATCATTTAGAAATGTTACCAAACCAAAGTTGACTGGCCCTAAATTTACTTAGCCTCTCTCAGCCCCCATCAAGATTGAGAGCTGGGTGGCCAGGGATTTAGCTCAGTGGCACTGGACCTGCCTTGCAAGAGAAAGGTCCTGAGTTTGATCCCTTACTGCCAAAAATAAATAAATAAATAAATAAAATAAAGATCAAGAGCTGGTCCTTGGTCATTGTGGTACCTACCTGTAATCCCAGCCCTCAGGGAGACTAAAGTGTGAGCCCAGACTGGAAAACTTAGTGAGACCTATCTCACAAAAAGTTTCTGAATGGGAGGGTGTGCGGATGTACCTCAGAAAGAACACCCTGGGTTTAATTCTAAGAACAAAAAGAAAAAAAATCAAGACACCAAGATAAGAGCAACACAGGCACATTTACCAAAAGTCCCCATTGTCCTAAACCTAGTGTTGTTGGGACTTCAGAAGGGTACCATGTGATGGAGACAGCCCTGAGCATAGTCATGCCAGGCACTGAAGTGCCCCTCGGGTCTAGTTCTGAAGCTGAGCCCTTTCCTATCTCACTCGTTTTTTTGGGTAAGGGGGTCAGCTTGATCTTTGTCAGGACCATGCTGCTCTTTATTTTCTTATTTTCCAAGTAAAGTTTTATTTTTCCTTTACACTTGTGCCATTGGCCTCAGTTTTAATTTCAAATGTCACTGAAGCAAGGACTCTCGCTAGTCTGTGACAGACTGGCGAATCTACAGAGCTTGTCCTCCAGAGCCCTAGCGCTATGCAACGGTAACAAAGGAGCCATGTTTATGTGCTGTCCGCATGGGTCCTGCACTGTTTGGGGAGTCTTAGTTAAAATTTGTAACACTCTTGTGAGAGAATACCATTGTTGATCCATGTTTCAGAGTGAACAGAATCCCAGAGAAGTTTCATGACTTGAGACCACACAGCACAGCTAGAATCCCATGCTGCTGACTATGGCTGTCAGGTTGTCGTTTCTAACTTTAGGTTGCCAAAGACTTCACTTTCTCCATGACTTTCTGGGTCGGACTTCAGAGTACTGATGGGCCCCAGGGTCTATCAGGTCCAGAGCCCTGGTTTTCACTTAGTAGCTCTGCGGTGCTAGTCAAGTAGCAAATTTCCTAATCTCGGTGTGCACATCTGAAGAATCTAACACCTATCTGACGTCCTGAGTGGCAGGGAGGATTCGTTATTTGTTTAGATTTCTCATCTTCTCAAAGAGAAAGAAGTCCAGACTGCCTAGAAATCAAACCCAGAGTTACCCATTCTACACCAAACACTGGCTGAAGGAGGTGAAGGAGACCTAAACCACCACTTATTTCTGTCAGAAATATTTAACACTTAGGGTATTATGCAGTCGGTAGTAGCCTTGGCACTTGGGACAATAAACTCAGCCTGCGGTGTGAGTCTGGAGTCTGTCTCTAACCATGAAACATCTGCTTTCTTTTTTTTTTTTTTTTTTTTTTTTGTGGCATTAGGGATTGAACTCTGGCCCTTGTACTTCAAAGGTAGGTGAACATCTGCTTTCTTATGTGAGGAAAAGTGATGCTGAGACACGCAGCGTACACTAAATAAATCTAACCTGTTAGGATGGTTAATAACGACCGACCGAGACGAGACCTTTAAGGTCACAGCGGAACAAGTGTGAGTTTTGGGGTGGGGCGGGGGGGGGGGTGTCCACGGGGGGTTTGAGCATGCGCGCTGGGGTCGGGGTCGGGGTGGGGTGGAGGGAGGTCTTTTCTTGCCTCGGTACTTTTTTCCCGCCGGATCCAGTTTCTGTCCGGCAGGACTCGGAAACCGAAGGCCGAGAGCCGGAAGTGCGCCCTCCCCCGCTACGGCGAGTCAGTGGGGACAAGAGCGATTGCGCCAACGGAGCGGTGAGGACATTGCGAACATGGCGGCCTTCTCCGGTGCGTTTACGGTCGCGGGGGGCCCTGGGGCGACCGCTGCCGGTCTCCGCCTGGGGGCAGCGGGTGGAGAGACTTGGGGTCCTAGCCTATTGGGGGCGTTGTCCTGCACCCACTTGGGGATGCGCGCCCGTTGCCCTCCACCGCCGGGTCTGCGGTCCTCTCCCCGATTCCTCCATCGCTATTATCCGCTCGGCGGGGGCCAAACCGCTGCTGCACCCCGGCCTGCAGTCCTGGGACGTGTCCGCAACGCCCTCTGTCCGCTGCAGACGTGGCCTGTCCGGGCGTGTCCCCAGGGCTCAGCCGGGTCTGTCCCGGGCTTTCGGGTCCCAGCACAAGCCTCCCTGTTATGTCCGTGCACTTAAGCATCAGACGGCCAAGCCAAAGGGAAAGTTTTCGCTCAACGCTCCTCTTGGCCTTGCAAAAGTTTGGAAAATTATTTGCAGCGTTATGCCGTCCTTTATTTCTAAGAGGATCTGATGAGGCATGTGGAGCCTAGTAGTTGCTGTTTCCCCTCTACCACGTTTGCAGAGCTCTAAAGAGCCTGAAATGTACTAAACGTGATACGTTTATATAGTAATATCAAGTTAGGCCGATTCTTTTAGTGTTTTTAACCTATTAAGATGACTCAGCTGCTAATACTGGATGTTTTTCAGGTTTCTTTTCCTTTAAGATTAGAAATTCCAAGTTAATTATTCTAGAGCACTTACGTTACACCTAGATTTTCCAGTAGGAGTCATGTGTAGATCTATCCAGACTGCTTGCTATTTTTCTTCTCTCATCTAAAAACAGTTTCAGCACCAACATCCATAGAATAGCTGGAGATTGTTATTTTATAGGTCCCAGTGCATGAGATGAGTTATACACAAATGTCAGGAATGTTAAAGGACTGGAAGAAGAGTATGATTTCATGAAATGGAGACAAAGGAGGAGGTGAAGAACAGGAACATTACTGTTTTTCTCTTAAGTATAAAAAATGTTATACTTTAAAAAAGACATCATCAAAGAAAGCACGTAGTGCACCTGGCCACAGCGTGCAATTTGCTGAAAGAAATGGTTGCTCTCCTAATGTAACAACTTTCCAGGCAGCGTTTGCTCACACTATTATGTTTGCACCTGTTTAAGACTACCACCCCCCCCTTTTAAAAGTAATTTGTATTTTATGGGAAGGACTAAGACCTTAAGGCAGCTAATCCTTAGATCTGCCTCGTTTTCCTATTTTAGGGTTTGATTTATTTATCTATCTGTGGATTTGGGGGGGATATTTTAGAGGTAGAAGAGCTTTCTTTTTTGAAAATGATGATTCTGCTCACTTTATGAGAAGAGCATTTACTGTAGCAAAGAATATATTTTTGTAGATTTGCTTTATATCTTCACAAACAGAAAATTTCAAAATTGTTTATTTCTGGGTCTTGGCAATATTTGAGTATTTTTCATTTTTATAGGCGTATATAGGTTTGTGAATAAAAGCAGTAATGAAAGCTTTATTTTATAAATGCAGACTCAGTAAAAATCACTTCATTGGAAGAGAAGATGAAATAATCCAATTACGTATTCCCTCATAGAACTGCTTTCATTGTGTCTCATAAATTCCTGTATGTTGTAGTGGGATTATCATTTAATTGTAAAACCTTCAATTTCTTCTGTGACCCACTGGTTGTTCAGTAGAGTGCTGTTCAATTTCCATATGTTTGTGAAGCTCTTGGAATTTCTTTTGCTATTTAGCTCCAATTTCAAGGCACTATGGTCTGACAGTATGCAGGGGATAAGTTAGTTCCTTTACACTTACTTAAACATGCTCTGTGAATTAGCACGTGATCTATTTTCAAGAATGACCCAACCCTTTACAATTTGTATGACAAAATTAAAAATCCACTCTGGAGGAACCAGTAAATGTAGACCTGGCCTCAAGGTCAAACAGTTAAATATATGTGCAGTTGAAAAAAATGCAGATCTCCAGCTGATATTTCCAGTTGTACAAGTTTTCACTACTGGCTTCTCCCTCTTTCAGTTAACCAGAATTGTGAATACAGCAACCAACAAATGTGGGCTATTCATTTTTCTCAGATCCTTGTGGGTATTCCTACGGTCTTGGTCACTTACCTGCTACATCATCACAAATGAAACAACTGAAATGCTGATCTAGAACCCTAACTCAGGTTGTTCTTCACTAGGCCTATGCCAGGTGCATGAGTGTGGAAGACTAGCATGCATTAAGGGACTGCCATGCCCCAGGTGCATTATTACATTATGGACAGTAGTCTTCCTGTGTCTCTGTGAGACAGGTTTGTGTAGAAAGAGCAGATTTATGGGCTGGCCCACAGTCACTTGCTGGTAAGTAACAGCTTGAATTTAAATTTATATTTGGTGTCAGAGTTTAGACCCTCTGAGCAGTGCCACACACCCTAAGTCCACCATAGCTGAGCCACACTTCATCGCGTTCCTCCTGTTCCATCAAAGTTGTTTTAAAAGCAGTGTGGCTTACAATGAGTTTAGTCTGCATAATCTAAAATTACTCTTTCTCTGCAGAAATGGGTGTTATGCCTGAGATAGCCCAGGCGGTGGAAGAGATGGATTGGCTGTAAGTACAAAGAGAAATGTCCTTGTTTCCAAGGACCTTTTATGACTTAAACAGTGATGTCCTGTTTTTATTCTAGTTGGGCAGGTGAAATTCAGCATTTCTGGGACTTTACAGTATGGGATATTTCCTTTTTAACTTATAAAAAAAAATTGTATTTACTAAGGACAATTTTCTTTTAAATGTACAATTTAACGCATTTGAGTTAACTAACAAAAGCCCTTCCCCTATGACTCTTGTAGTCTCCCCACTGACATCCAGGCAGAATCTATCCCGCTGATCCTAGGAGGAGGTGATGTGCTGATGGTATGTTGACATTCGGGTGCATGGGAGCTGCGGGTGCACAGTTCCAGGACTTCGGGTTTGTAACCCACTTTAAGAACTCCATACACTGAAAAATGATGTTTTTTACCAAATAGATTTTATTTATCCACCAATATTCACTGTATATGTGCTGGACCCAAAATATCAGGAAGAAGCTATGGGTACAGAGAGGTGAAGCAGATGTGGTCTTTGCCCTTGGCTTAAGCCAAGCTTCTACATCCGGATTAGGATGAGGACTTCCATTTGCACATAGGCTAAGGGGAAAGAAAGGAACACGTGACCCTGAGCAGCTGCTCCACAGGCAGATCAGGTAACAGGTTGGCAGGAGTCTGGGCAAGTGTTCAGGATTTCTACATGCTCTGTTAATTCGGCTTCTTTAATTGACAAACTGTAACATCAACTTTTTCTCCCCACTCAGGCTGCAGAAACTGGAAGCGGGAAAACTGGTGTAAGTAATACATTTAAAGTGACTGCCTTTGTGAGAGCTGAACTTGAAAGTGATTTTGAACAGTAGGTCTTCCATATGTGTGTGTGTGTGTGTGTGTATTTATTTATTTAGTTTTTTGAGACAGGGTCTTTCTTTGTAGCTCACTGTGTAGCCCAGGCTAGCCTTGAACTTATAGCAATCCTCCTGCCTCTGCCTCCCGAGTGCTGTGATTATAGGCATGAGCTACCATGCCCAGTTTCCTCTGAAATATTAATAAAGCAACTGTGGAAAGTAGATGGTTTGCCATCAGAGGTGGTATCTATATTGCCAACAAACTAAAGATACATAAAAGAGAATGGAGAATTATAATCTCACTAGGATTTATACTCACTTAAGAATTTCAGTGAGTGTCTCTTGTAAGAGATTGCAAATAGAAGTCATTGTACTTGGTAAGCTGGAGAAATGATTTATTATTTTCTTCATTTTGGGTACATTCTTTTTGCTTTGCTTTCTTTTTTTCTTTGAGATGGTCTTGCTGTATAGTCTAGAATGGGCTTTGAACTCACTATATAGCCTAGAATGGGTTTGAACTCACAGCGATCCTCCTGCTTCAGCTTCCCAAGAGGTGGGATGGGATGCCAGCTATGTGTCACCACACCTGACTATAATTAACCTCCTTAATAATTGAATACTAACACAGGGAACTTTTTTTGATAGGCATTCAGTATCCCGGTTATTCAGATTGTTTATGAAACTCTGAAAGACCAACAGGAAGGCAAAAAAGGGAAAACAACAATTAAAACTGGTGCTTCAGGTAATTTTTATAAATGTGAGTTTCTTTTTGTAAAAATCAGTTGTTCTCATTCCTAGCACTTAGACATGTGGAATGTGAGTAGATGTTTTTCCTGTCCATGTCTTGGGGTGGTGTGGATTGGTGCTGCAGACCCAGGAATGCTAAATGTTTAGACCCTGAAGTGTGGGGGTGGCTCCTGGAGTAGGGAGAGTCTCCCTTAGGAAACGTGGGCACTTTATAAATGATAATCATTTTAGAGTTTTCCTAGTAAAGATGAATTGGTATACCATTTAGTACAAGTACTAATAAAAGATTTTACAGATAATTTATAGAGTTAAAAACCCATAATGATGGGAAGTACTGTATCCCATGTAGATAAAAGAGGCTTACTTTTTCCTCATAAAGTAGCAAAGAAGGGTATACAAAGTTAGAATGTACATTGTAAATTGTAGAGTAAGTTTCTTGTATTCAATCCTATCTACAAAGAGGCTGGTCTTTATATTAAGTCTCTTACCCTGCTTCTATCTTGAACAGTATTACTTCAGTTTCATTTTTAAATGATGTTGCTTTTGTTAAGTGATTTCTAAGTTCCATCCTAGTCTGTCCTAATATGTGATTTTGCCACACATTATCCTAACCAAATGTATCCTCTACAAAGTTACTTTTGTTTGATGATACAGGGCAGTGACAAAATAGCAAGTTTGGAGTGCACTTTATCAGCACTTCTTTTCTGTTGTTTCAGAGTAATGTTTCATAGAGAGAACTTACTTGTGAATGAATTGTGAGATAATAGAAATGCTATTCTGACTTTTGGGCTATTCTAAAATAGTTCCAGAATTTGTAACAACTATCTGCCATCAGCTATGAGAGCTGGCAATTTAGAGAAGGAATGATGATAGTTCTGAAAATCATGATCCCTGAAGAATAAATACAGAGAGATGGGAAAGAAGTACAAAAGGAGATAGTGTAACTGTTGAACTGTTGAACAGCTCTGGAGAGAAAGTAATTGTTTTAGAAGGTAGGATGAGAACCAGGCAGAGATGATGTAGATGAAGGGCTGGGGATTTAGCTCGGTGGCACTGTGCCTGTCTTGAAAGCACAAGGTCTATCCCAAATCCTGGGGGAAGAAAAGAAAGAGATGATATAGATGCAGTCCTCTGTTTAATGCAAATACTTCCTCACAGCTAGATTAGGCCAGCAACGGGAGAGAACCTCGCTGGCCAATGTGGCTGAGCTGATGGTGGATGTTCTTGAGCAGAGATGAGCGGGAGAGGGTCCCTGCCTGGGGTGGGAGGTTGGGCTTGATAGTGTGTAGGGTTCTCTGCGGTGGCTGCAGCTCTCTGAGTTCGTGTTACATTTAGAGCAGCTTGCATGGTGACTAAAGGTTGTATTGGTGACAGGAGAGAAAGGTGACTATCGTCTGGGGCCAAGTGCCCTGGAGTGAGCACGGAGGAGGCCCAGCTCCCTGGGGCCTGGGGTTCTGGTCCTGACATGATTTGAGTCTTCATTTCCCACTTTGGCTTTTCATCTAAATGGCCCCGACCTTACATGTGTGTTCCGTGTGAAGCCATAATGAATCTAGAGGTATAAAGTCTCATGTGAGATGTTAAATTGTTGGGAACATGTTTTGGGAGAAATAATCATAAGGGCAAAAATTGATCAGGCCTTCCTGGACTCAACTCGGACTCTGGACTCAACTCGCCCTTACCTCTGCTAACAACAAAGACTCCCGGTGGTCCCACATGCTGTGGTGCTTCAAGGCGGAACTATTCCATTGTGGGTATCTGCCCTGCCCAGCCGGATCTTCATCTGCATAATGTCTTTAGAACTATTGGAGATGTTTGCCCTGCCCACAGGGCTGTTACACTGTTACTCAAGAGGTACTGAATAAAAGGTGTGGTGAGCTGGGGCCTGGGGTCTTTTGCTACCCAGAGTAGCATGGATCAGGCTCAAACTTATCCTCAGTGAACCTCGTTTCTGCCTAGTTATTATTTCGCCGTGTGCCACCGACTCACAGGAGACTAGAACCTAATGAAAGGTTCTAGTTACGTTCCCTTCCCCTGGTTCCCACATTAAATATTGGTTTTCATTTTCATAAAGCATTTGAACTTCCTATGTTTCTGAATAACTTTTCTTACTTTAATTTGTGTAGTGCTCAACAAATGGCAGATGAACCCATACGATAGAGGCTCTGCTTTTGGTAAGTAGCTTGTTTCCCCAACTCATTTGGAATTCAAGAACTTTCTCTTTAATACGTAAGAATACCAAGAAAATGAATAAAAAATATAGTACATGATTTAATGCACCTGGTGTTAGAATACAGTCAGTGTGTAGGGCAAGATGCGGGAACACATGGCGGGATACAAGACAGTCTGTCTATTCTTCTGAGCTGCTGATATGTAGGGAGAATTGTATTCATGTCAGTGGGAAGAAGATGTGTGATGAGGTGATTTTAAAAGTTAGTTCTGGCCGGGCGTGGTGGCTCACGCCTGTCATCCCAGCACTTGGAGGCAGAGACAGGATTGCTGAGTTCCAGGCTTGCCTGGGCTACATAGTGAGCTCGGGGCCAGCCTGAACTACAAAGTGAGAACCTGTCTCAAAAAAAAAAAAAAAAAGTTAGTTCTGTGCTCAGTATGAATTGCAAACAAGAACCAGGTTATTATTATAGCTTATTTCTATTGCAGATAAAAGACAGATCTTTGCTTAAAGCCAATAAGCACTTGACTATGAGTGAAGGCCCATGATATATAATATTTACCTTTAGAGCCCTAATGAGCTCTTGTTTATTTATAAGCCTTTCCTACCTTTCCATGAGGATTTCTGGACTGGAGGACAAGCCAGGCAGTTCCACTTACTGCTAGTATAGTTGTCAATGCAGCCATAGCCAAAGGGTAGGGTCAGTAGGTGCTGTGTCATTCCTGACCACCCATTTCTGTAAAGGCTTGTAGAGAATCAGTCCGACAGCGCTGTAGTCAGATTGGACTGGTGCTGCTTCTTTTTGAGGTTTGTCACTATCACATCTTATTTTCTACCAGATGACAGTATAGAGCCAGGACATCCAGGGAACCATAAGGGTGATTAAGCTTTGGGAGCCTTCTGCTGTCAGCCAGGAATGCGCCAATCTCAGTCTGGGCATGGTACACAAATTCCCTCATTCACAAGACTGGTATGGGACTGGGACTGAACCCAGGCCTGTGCTTGCCTGAGCAGCAGCTGAGAGACTGATGCCTGTTTCAGAACAATGGCCTGTGGGCCGTACACGCATGCTGTGTTTGTTCTCTCTCCAATCCAGCAATTGGATCAGATGGAGTTTGCTGTCAGAGCAGAGAAGTGAAGGAGTGGCACGGGTGCCGAGCTACCAAAGGACTGATGAAAGGTACGGGGGCTGCATCGTACCTCTGTGCCCTGGGGCCCTACAGCAGTGCATGCCTCTGCCTTAGATGGCTGCAAGTCCAGGGCCCGACAGGTCTCTGTGTGGGATGCACAAGATGTGATTTAGGAGCAGCAGGAAAACGGTGTGAAGAAGGGATCATTGTCTAGTGTGTGCGGCATCCATGACCTTGGATGTCTCTTACCTCTCCAGGGAAACACTACTATGAAGTGTCCTGTCATGACCAAGGTCTCTGCAGAGTTGGGTGGTCTACCATGCAGGCCTCCTTAGACCTCGGTGAGTACTTCTAAGTCACTGGGCTGATTGGTTTATATTTATAGATTGTTAGCAGTTTATCCATTAAAGGGTTGTATTCTGGAGGCATGAAAATACTTACCTGTATTTCCCTCTGTTTTGGAAAAGATTTGGAGGAACTCAACAAAAAAAATTCAGGAAATTATATGAATTTGGAAAAAGTTTTAGCATACAAGGGGAGTCAGGTAGATTAGCTTTCCTGTCACCAGGTAGTGTACCTGACACCCACAACTTGAAAGAGGTTTAATTTGGTTCACTTTGGGGTTCAGTCCATGGCTGGCTTGCTCCAAGGCAGCTTGGATGAAAGGTCTTGGAGGTCTTGGAACATCTTGGCAGAAGGTCCTGCAGGAGGTGAGGTGCTCACCTCATGGTGGCCAGGAAGCAGAGAGAAGCCATGGAAGGAGTTATTTATACCCTCCTTAAGCCCCAGGGTACACCTCCTCCCACCAGGCTGCAGGTCTTACAGCACAGGAAGCTGTGAGCTCGTCCATGGGTGGGTCCACTGATGAGCACAGCACCATGATGCATCTGAACAAAGGAGGCTTTTGCAGGATGCTACAGCTGAATCATAACAGAGGATACAGTTGGCATTCATGAGTGTGTACCACATAGTACCGCACATGTGCTTGAGTTGTTGTAATTCGGACTTGAATTTCTTAGTGTTGAAAGTAGGGGGAGTGAGGTAGGGCTTGTCTCTTGAGTACTGCATTACTTGCGTAAGCTAAAAATCACTTCAGTTAAGAGTTCAGAAACTTGAGAAGTTTTCCTGTTTTTTTGCCAGGGAGCTATAAAATTGCTTCATTTGGCTAGCTTTAATTTTTTATTTACTCTTACCAAATAACTAAGTTGCTTTTTACTTGTAGGCACTGACAAGTTTGGATTTGGCTTTGGTGGAACAGGAAAGAAATCGCACAATAAACAATTTGATAATTATGGTGAGGTGAGCCTGATGTTACTGTCTTTGTCATAGAAGTGGTGCTTTTTTATGCATATCTGACCACTTAATGATGTAGAAATGATTCTCATAGACAGGTGGGTCTTCTGAGTATTTTCCATGGGAAATTCAGGTTTGGACTGCAGTGAAGAAATAGTACAAAACCAGAAAAGTAAACACGTAATTTTTCTCTTGTGCCGTTTATTGGCACCACCAAAATATATTGCATTGTCTCTCCACCCTGTGCTGGTCTCAGCTTCAGCTCATAAAAATGTTCCTCTCATAAGACTGTGCTTTCTTTCTGCGTTTCCAGGAGTTCACCATGCATGATACCATTGGGTGTTACCTGGATATTGATAAAGGGCATGTAAAGTTCTCCAAAAATGGTAAGCTTGGGGGTGACTTCTTCATCCCCATCGTCCTCTTCTGCCTTCTGTTGTCTGTGTCCTCCCAGCTTGGGGGTGACTTCTTCATCCCCATCTTCCTCTCCTCCCTTCAGTTGTCTGTGTCCTTGCCTTTGGTTAAGAAGTGATTGCTGAGTGCCAGGCACTTGGCGACTGTTGGGCCAGCAGGAGGTGGATGGGTCAAATGCAGGGATTATACTGTGGTAGGAGCCAGTGCCAGACAATTCTGGCCGCTGGAAGTGTCCAAAGGAGTGTGTCTAGCAGGGCAGGGGCCAAGGAGGCTGGCTTTCCACCAGAGGCCAGAGGCTTGGAGGAGACTGCTGACAGCAGTGCTGGATTAGGCTGGAGGTCCCCATGTAGCCCCGGTGCATGGAGCTCGGGGTGGGAGTGGCATAGTTGGATGACAGGCTCAGCACAGGCCCTGCATTGCACTGGAGGGGCTTGGGGCAGAGGCCTAACATGCTCTGTGTAGCTGGACAGTGCAGTAGGGACGCTGTGTTGCAGACATACTGGGAGAGGCTGGGCTGAGGCACCAGGAATCACTGGCAGGGGAAAGACAGACCAGAGCCAAGGCTGCTGCTGTGGGAAGAAGTCAGCAGCGCAGGAAAACAGCTGGGAGGAGGGGCTGGGCAGCGCCGGGAAGAAAGCATCTCTGGAGGAGGGGCAATTTGGGAAGAAAGCATCTCTGGAAGAGACGCAATTCAATTCGGTGCTGTCCATGCGGGGAGCGTGAGAAGGATGTGCTGAGGCAGGGAGGGGAGAGGGTCTGAGTCGGACCATGGGCCAGGAGAGCCAACTGTGAATCCATTCAGCAGACAAGTGGGAGGAAGTGGCCACAGTGAAAATGAAAGAATTGGGGGATCCTGCTGTGAAAAGAGGCGGGACGAAGGAAAGTAGTGGGGCCGGCAGAGGGCACTTGCCTTGCTGTGGACGGGGACCTGCACCAAGGTTGCAGACAGTGGGAATTGCAGTAGGGGCAGAGTGGCTGGTGCGTTGGACATTGGCAAAGTCAGCATTGGCTTCGGGCAGCAGTCGCCTCATAGTTTCCAGCAGAAGCAGTGTGCAGGAGGCTGGCATCGCGATGGCCCTGAGCGTGTGGCAGCCCTTTCCTGACTGTCTCCGTTTCTCTTATGTTTTTCTTTTCACTAGGAAAAGACCTTGGTCTGGCCTTTGAAATTCCACCGCACATGAAAAACCAAGCTCTCTTTCCTGCCTGTGTTTTGAAGGTAATTTTGAATCTAGTTGAAGAGTCTTTTAGGATCCTAACCTGATCGGTCTTCATTATTAGATGAAGAATTTTCATTTTCATTGTCTTTTTTGTTCATTGCTAGAATGCTGAGCTGAAATTTAACTTCGGTGAAGCAGAGTTTAAGTTTCCACCAAAAGATGGATTTGTTGCTCTCTGCAAGGCGCCAGAGAGTTACGTGGTCAAGTCGCAGCACACAGGTACCCACACAACACAGCACCACGCAGGCTGCTTCTAACAGTCACATCGTCCTGTTCGCTGTTCAGTCGCATGCTCTGTAACACAGCAGTGAAAGGAGGCCCAGCCCAGTGTACAGTCCTCTCGGCTTCAGGCTGGGCATTAAGGACGTCGCAGTCATGAAGCGACCATACAGACATGACAGCTGAAAGGAACAGTCCTTTTCACCATGTGGTCACAGCTTGAGGGTCAGGGACTCGAGTGACTCGCCGTGGTCAGAGAGCAGTGAGTGGGAGATGGGCTCAAGATCCGAGCAGTGTATTTCTAGCTAGTGTATCACAAAACAAAATGGTCATTTTCCCGACCCATTGATCACTTGCCTTTATTCTAAACAGATTTAATGTAAAGAAATTTGATTTCCTTTTCGGAATTTTAACTTCATTTTGTTTTACTACCTCCCTTTTGACAATTACTATTTAACATTTTGATCTTAGAACCTCTGTGCCCATGTTTTACAAACGTCTCCAGATTTTTAGGTGACTGCATGTGTTCTGGTCTTTTTCTTCCCCTAGGCAATGCACAGGTGGCTCAAACGAAGTTCCTCCCCAACGCCCCAAAAGCGCTCATTGTTGAACCCTCCCGGGAGCTTGCTGAGCAAACTTTGAATAATGTCAAGCAATTTAAGAAATACATCGATAATCCTAAATTAAGGTAAATTTTCCATTATGCTCAGGTGTCTGTTGAAAAAAATGAGGTGACCGTTCAGCGCATGTATGTAACACATACAATATAAGGTGTATGTAATACATACATGTAAGTGTATAAATCTACTTAAGTACAGGTGACAGTAATGATGTTTCTTTGTGCCAGATGTGGCACAAACCTGTAATCCCACCCAGCACAAGGCAGGCTGAGGCAGGAGGATGATTTGCATTCAAAGCCAGCCCAGTCTACATAATAAGTTCAAAGCCAGCCTGAACCACATACTAAGACCTTGTCTCAAAAAAAGCAGAAAACCAAAGCCAGGCATGGTGGCTCACGCCTGTAATCGCAGCACTCAGGAGGCAGAGGCAGGAGCATTGCTGAGTTCGAGGCTTGCCTGGGCTACACAGTGAGCTCAGGGCCAGCCTGAGCTATAAAGCGAGACCCTGTTTCAAAAAAAAAGCAAGAAACAAAACTTTTCTTAGTCATTTTAACAAGTCTTACATGAAGTGTCTTGGTTAGTCAAATAGCATTGGAATAAAAATGAGAGTACTAAAAGGAGTATTTCAGTCCACATTAGATTAATGATACCACTTCATCTGCGTAGGACACAAACTGCTCTATTTCTGTGAGATACCGGAGGGCGCAAGTGTTTTCTCTCATTCTTACTCATGATATTGACCTTTGACATTCTTTTTTTTTTTTTTTTTTTTTTTGAGACAGGGTCTTGCTTTGTAGTTCAGGCTGGCCCTGAGCTCACTATGGAGCCCAGGCAAGCCTCAAACTCAGCAATCTTCCTGTCTCTGCCTCCTGAGTGCTGGGATTACAGGCGTGAGCCACCACGCCCGGCACTGTGGTATGTGGTATTGATGGCTGGTGGGCGTGAGTCACCACGCCCAGCATTGTATGTGGTTTCCGGGAATTGAACTCAGGACCTTGCGCCTGCGAGGCAGGCGCTGGAACCTCTGAGCTAACCCTCCAGCCCAATTGACCTTTGACATTCTTGATTTCCCAGAAGTTCAGTTTATTGCTTTCTTCCACTGCTGTTTTTGGTGTTGTGTCTCAGGTAGGCTTTGCCTAGAGCAAGGTTTTAAATCTTCTTCAGTGTTTTCCTGTTGTAGGTCTGAGGTCCCTGGGAGGTAGTTTCTGGGCCTGGTGTGAAGAAGGGGCTTTTCCATGTGCATGTTCACTTGTCCTAGCACAGTTTGTTGAAATGAGAGGTTCAAACATCATAAAAGTGCTTTCTGAGAAAAGTGAGTCCTTTGATGTCCTCCTTCAAGACCCCCAACAATCCATAGAGACAGCCTTGTAATGGACTTTTCCTGACCTTTCAGAAATATGTCATACAAATGTAGGTCTGAAAGGTAGATTGAAGCCAGGATTAGAGGATTCTTAAATATCCAGATGTGGAAGGCTGTGTCGATGAGGACTAATTCTCACACACTTTGTTTCCATTTACATGGTCTGCCTGGCTACTGGAAATGAAGTGCTTTGTTTCCAGACTCCTCATTGCTTAATTTATATTCTTTCCCAGTGACCTACTCAACCTTAATTTCACCTAAAAGCAGTGGTTAATGACCCAATGGTCTACAGTAAGTGGCCGGCCATCTTGGTCACTTCCACATTGTTTGGACACAGTACCTAATACCTATGGCGTACAGGAGGAGAGATTTATTTGGCTCATAGCTTCAGTCCATGGCCGGCTGTTCCAGGGTCAGAACATGATGATGGAAGGGCTTGTGGAGCAGAGCGGCTCATATGATGGCCAGGAGGCAGAAGGGAGGACCCAGGGACAGAACACACCATCTCAGGTCACACCCCAGTGACCTCAACCAGGGCTGCCTGTTACAGAACGTTCAGCCAGGAACTCAGACATGGTGTATCCACTGACAAGCGCAGCACCCTGAGATCCATCACCTTCGCATATAGGAGACTTGGAGACATCTTAGATCCACACCAGAGCAGAATTCATTCTTCTTACTTGGCATTTATTTCAGGGAGCTGCTGATTATTGGAGGTGTTGCAGCTCGGGAGCAGCTCTCTGTGCTGGAGAATGGGGTAAGTTGTACTTTGGGTTCTTAAAAAGGAACATTGTGGGTCACTGTGGGCAATATGGTTGTTTTCTCCCGGGAATAATCAAGCGAGGATGGAATCAGAGCTCACTACAGTGTGTGGGGTGCTGAGTGTTAGTTACTTGTGAGGGTGGTGGCAGCAGGGCTCAGATCCATGTGCTGCTTTCAGTCATGTATGTTTGGAAAGTTTTATAATAACAAGTTCAGTTACACTTGCTGTCCTTTGAATTAGACCCTCTCTTGTGTTGGGCTAAGGCTGAGTCCTCTGGCGGGTGCTCACCTGCCCTGTAATCTAAATGGCTATGATTTTCGTATTCTAGGCGTCAGTAGAGTAGTGTTTGCCTTAATGGCAGCAAAGTGAAACTTGTACATGTGTAGCACAGTTCCTGGCTGTGAGGAACATCTGGCGTGGAATAATTATTCCTACGATCTGGACAGTCCGGTCACATGACTGTTAATAGCACATTTGTCAGGCACTCCACGTGAGGCACTAGTACTTTGTCTGCCTTCTCTGGATGAGCACCCCTTCCAGAGCAGCCATGGGAAAGCACCCTAGACCACGGAGTGAGTTGGGGCCACACAGTTCAGTAGTGGAATTCAGATTTGAGATGAATTCCTGCAAATACAACTGATTTTTTTTCCTTGGGAAAAATTTTATTTATTAAATTATGCATAGCAGATAAGATTGTCCAAACTTCATTCCTAAAGTCCTCCGGTTGATTCAAACCAAACACAGGTTTAATTGCAGGTCCAACATCCGTGTGGTTCTAGGCAGACAACTAGGGTTGCCATGGTAGCTCTGTGGTCTCCATTGGGCACTCTTGCCATTGGCAGGTGGACATTGTTGTGGGGACTCCTGGAAGGCTAGATGACTTGGTGTCAACTGGAAAGCTGAACCTGTCTCAAGTTCGGTTCCTGGTCCTGGATGAAGCAGTAAGTTGGAATCTGGTCATGCTTTGAGAGACATTTGCTTGTGTATAAAGTGAAAAAAAACCTGTAAACTATAGTCTTGACACCAGCTTGGTTAGGCTGTGCACCTGTCTCCTGCAGGTTCACCCAAGCTCAGGTTGGAAGTACTGGGAACCCTCTCCCTGCTCTCTCCACTGTCCCAATCAGTGGCTGTCTCCTTGGCATCCGCTGCGCAGGGACTGTGCATAATCGAGAAATGGCAATATTGCCAACAGTGTGTGTGCAGGCCCTGTGCAGACATCCTTCTGTCTGGAAAAGCACTGGAGTCTGTATCTGAGGAGCAGCCAGGACCCCACACCCTGTGGATGTGGCACTGAAATAGAGTCACACACCTTAAGTTTTCATGTTGTTGTTAACCTGAAGGTGATAGTCTGTTACGTGGGCACTTCGTGTTTTACTTAACTTACTAGATCTGTAGATAGGTTTGGGTTTTACACCAAATAGCTATCTTTGTACATTTTTGCATACTACAACTTACTTCTTTATGTCAAGAGTTACAAAATGCTGACCATGTGTCTGGTAGGACCTGAATGAATGTGTGTGAGGTTTCTGCAGTCAGCTTCCAAATTACTTTCAAGATAGGTTGAACCGGGGCCGGGGATATAGCTCAGCGGAGCCACACCTGCCTTACAAGTCTCTAGTGCCACAAAAAGAAAAAAAAAAGATTGAGCTAGTTTCTCAGCACAAGTTTTTTATTTCATACTAATCCTAATCTCAGAGCATTTATTAGAAGCTGTTAACTCTTTTGTTAATCTAGAATATTAGAGCATGGTCTTGGATTATTTATTATAGTTATATACATACATACATGTGTGTATATATATATATATATATATATTTTTTTTTTTTTTTTTTTTTTTTTTTTGAGACCGGGTCTCGCTTTTAGTGCAGGCTGGCCCTGAGCTCATTATGTAGCCCAGGCAAGCCTCAAACTCAGCAATCCTCCTGTCTCTGCCTCCCGAGTGCTGGGATGACAGGTGTGAGCCACCACACTCGGCGCTGTGGTATGTGGTATTGATTGCTGGTGGGCGTGAGTCACCATGCCCAGCATTGTATGTGGTTACCGGGATTGAAATCAGGATCTTGCACTTGCGAGGCAGGCACCGGAACCACTGAGCTGAATCTTTGGCCCTAGCTTTTTATATTTTAATCACAAGGGCCTCAAGAGTTGCATTTGAGTCTTGACTGTAAATACCCAATAAAAGCCCTTCTGAAATATGGGGATTTGAGCGTATTTGGGTTAGTTCTTATCTTACAGGTAAATTTTTTTTTTTTTTTTTTTTTTGAGACAGGGTCTCTCGCTTTGTAGTTCAGGCTGGCTCTGAGCTCATTATGTAGCCCAGGCAAGCCTTCGAACTCAGCAGTCCTCCTGTCTCTGCCTCCCGAGTGCTGGGATTATAGGCGTGAGCCACGAGCCCGGCATTGTGTATGTGGTATTGATTGCTGGTGGGCATGAGTCTCCATGCCCAGCATTGTATGTGGTTACCGGGGATCGAACTCAGGACCTTGTGCTTGCAAGGCAGGCGCCAGAACCACTGAGCTAACCCTCCGGCCCTTACAGGTAAATTTTGATTGAGACAAGACAGGTTTTAAAGTAACACTGACTCCAGACATCACTCTTTGCTTCTGCAGGACGGCCTTCTTTCTCAGGGCTATTCTGACTTTATAAATCGGATGCACAGCCAGATTCCCCAGATCACCTCTGACGGAAAAAGACTCCAGGTACCAACAACTGATGTAGTGCACAGGGCTTGTGGATGCTGTTACATAATAAGGCAGAACCAGCATTTTTTGCTTTTAGTATTTTCTGTTTACTGTTTTCTATAACGTTTTGGTATCAGACTAAATAATATAACCTCAGCATTTGTAAAGCTGCTTTTAGAAATAAAGAGCAAGGAATTACTTAGGCATTCGGTCTGTAGACATCCTCAGCTGTCCTTTCTAATAGAGCAGTGTGGGTTTGTATCCAGAATGTTAGTAGCTTCAAACATGGAAAAACAGTTACCTTCTTAATGATCACGTCTTCAGGTACTGTTCTCGTTGTTTGCATTCCTGTTCCTTGGGAAGCACATGAGTGGGTGAGGCTTTGCGAGAAGGGCTAACAGGAGCTTAGGATCCTCGGTTTCCAGTACCCCACTCATCTAGTGTGACACCTGAGGACAGAATGGCAGGTGTACGTGTGGTGTGGACTGAGCTCTCTTGGCTCCCGTCGTTCAGGCGCCACTGCGCATCTGGATGCTGCCCTTGGCCACAGCTCCAGGGCTCCTGTGCCTGACTGACCCCATGCCATGTTTGTGCGGCATCACAAGTGTTTGCTCACACCAGGGTCCTGTTCGCAGGTGATCGTGTGCTCTGCCACCCTACACTCTTTCGATGTGAAGAAGCTGTCTGAGAAGATAATGCACTTTCCCACCTGGGTGGATCTAAAGGGCGAAGACTCCGTCCCGGACACCGTGCACCACGTGGTTGTCCCCGTGAACCCCAAGACTGACAGGCTTTGGGAACGGCTGGGGAAGAACCACATCCGGGTGAGTCCCTTCCCAAGCCTGGCTGAATTGAGCAGCGTGGGGCGTGCTGGCCAGGGCCAGGGCCTCACAGTGTCAGGCATGGCGGGGGTGGTGGGAGAGGACTGCAGAACCCAGGGCTGCGAGAAGCTGTTGAAGGAAAATCAGACATTCTGCCTTTTATCTTGTGCTCTATGAAACACTGCACATTCCTGGGCATAATTCTTACCAGTGGAGGAGACTGTATATATCAACTTTAGATGCGGTCATTTCAGTTTTTGGTGATATTTTAGTAGGACCTTGATGGGCCTCATTCTCCAAATTCATTTCATGTGGCCAACTGTCATGTAACCACTGTAAAAAGTTACTATAAATATACAACATTCTGGAACCCACATTATATTTTTAGTGTTATTTTTTTTTAGACTGGGTCTCGCTTTGTAGTTGAGGCTGGCCCTGAGCTCACTATGTATCCCAGGTAAGCCTCAAACTCAGCAATCCTGCTGCCTCTTCCTCCTGAGTGCTGGGATTACAGGCATGACCCCCCACACCCAGCATGTGATATGTGGTTACCGGGGATCGAAGTCAGGACCTTGCACTTGCCAGGCAGATGCCGGAACCACTGAGCTAAATATCCAGCCCCTTTAGTGTTAACTTTAAAATTGATTCCTTTAGACCTACAGTTGCTAATGGAGTTTTCTGAATCTGAAGAATTTTGCCTACAGAGTATGAATGTTTAAAACACAGTATAAAGACAAGTAGCGTTCTTCTGTTAGAAAACCCTGTTCTGAATCATTCTGTCACCCTAACCCTTCCTGATTTTCTCCCACACTGTGACAGACTGATGATGTCCACGCAAAAGATAACACAAGACCCGGGGCCAACAGCGCAGGTGAGTGGAGAGAGTGGGCTTTGGAAGTGAGCTGTGCAGTTCCCAGGAAGGACGGCAGGCATCCTACTCAACTGGGATTGGAAGTTTGAAAAGGAACGGGGAAACCCCGATATACTCAGCTTAGGGGAGTGTTAATGACCCAGCCTAGGGGTCGGTCTCCAGGGTTCTTAGACTATAGAATCCCCACCAGGCCAGTACCAGTGCATTTCTCTGGTGGCTGATTTTTACATTGGCCCTGACACTACAGCAGGAACATCCTGTTTAAGATAAATAACAGTACCTTTAGTTACAACTGGAAAAGCACCGCAGTGATCTGGCTTTGTGTATGGTTTGTTGAGTGGCAAAATATATATAATATCAGCTTCACCACTTGAATGGTTTTTGCTGCTTGTCTCAGTGCCACTAAGTAAAGTTGTTGCACAACCATCACCGCTGCCCACCTCGACTGTCTAGGCTCCTAACGGAGGCCACACCCTTTGGATGTTTTATCACTTTCTAAAACTGTTGACAGAAAAGCCTTCTGTACGGAGCAGTACAGTGGGGGCATGGGTGGTGCTGACATTGGAGGCTGCGCATTGGTGGACCGCTGGCAGGGTCAGCCTGCCTTCGCTGGACAAGTGTCCACAAAGCGGACTTTCTGAAGCGCCTTCCTGGAATTCGGTTTTATGCGTGAGTAGGTGTCCCGGCGCATGCGCAGTACCACTTCCTGCTGCAGGAGCTCCACCCCCACCCCAGCCCCGGTCAGGAGTGTTTCCTAGCGCTGAAGTTATTATGGCATCCATATTTTCCACGTAAGGCATGTTGCTCAGCCCATGACACAGTGAGAAGCCCAGAGTTCTCGGCTGCAGCACAGCCTGGCGCAGAGTGACAGGGACCAGTTAGTTACTGCCAGGTCTGACGCAGAGTTTTTTATTCTGTAGCGTGCATTGTGGGTTTCGCGGTGCTCAGCCTGAGTTAGTAGATTATTTCTAAGAAGGAGCTTAGCGGCCCTTCAGGGAGGTCAGTGCTGGGAAGACCAGGACTGGCTCCCCATAGAGTGTTATTGCCTGGGTGACTGTGTCTGTGTTCCCTTGTGAGAGGTACAGTTGTATTTGTGTGACCATAGTGTAGTGTAAGGAACTACAGAAACAAAAACAAGTGTATGGTTTGCTCGCCAACTCTTACCCTTTCACTCCATCTGGTCTGTAACAGAGCAGAATCGTCCGGGAGAGTTAAGCACTAAGTTTGTGACGGGCTCTGTCTGTGATGGGCTCTGATTAAGAGTCTGTTGATGTCGCTGATATCCTGCTGCTTTTTCCAGAGATGTGGTCTGAAGCTATCAAAATCCTGAAGGGAGAGTACGCCGTCAGGGCCATCAAGGAGCACAAGATGGATCAAGCGATCATCTTCTGCAGAACCAAGATCGACTGTGATAACCTGGAGCAGTACTTCATGCAGCAAGGAGGAGGTAGTTTCCTTCCCTCTCTCAGTGACGCAGCAGTGCACGTGACGGGTAGCTCGCAACTACATACTGTGTGTCTGTGATTGCCTGGGCCTCTCCATGTCACTGGGACTCAGAATGCAGTATGTGGGAAGGAAGGGACATGCTGCTCTGGGTGACCTCGGAGACAGCAGGTGGAGAGGGTGGGTCTGGCTCTGCAAGGCTGTGGAATGGTCGGCCTCATTAGTCCAGAGGGACTCTGATTATTCCCTGATGGAAGAACAGTGGCACATGGTTGACCTAGAGCCTGGGAGGACAGTGACAGGGAGGCATCCCAGGTGTCCTTTGTGGTTGAGTACAGGAGACAGGAAAAGAAGATGCAGCCAGAACCCTCGTGGCAAGATCGAGTTCCTCATGAGTCCCACAGCAAAAGGATTAACAACCAACAAACAACAAAATTGGAATCTTGAGGAAAAGGCTGAGCGTGGGCTCGAGTCTTGCTACTCTGAGTAGCAGCAGCAAAAGGCTAAATGTTGCACAGTAGAAAGGCCCCCAGTGTCCTGAGCTCGCTGCACCTTTATTTCATACAAAGCCTTCACACTCCTAGCCTTCATAATCCTAGCATGCATAAAACAGGGTGGTATCCACAATAATCCCTGTAGTCCCAAGATCTGTAAGGGCAGGGCAGACATCCTTAAATCTGAGTAGTCTTAAAACCAATAATCCTGGTGCAGTAATCCTTGCTGTTTAAAATCCTAGAGGGCAGGGCAGATGTCAGCAATAATCCCAGCAGTTGATTCGAGGGGCAGGGCAGACATCCTTAAATCCAAGAAAGTTGTAAATCCAAGTAAGTCATCTGCAGTTCCCAACAGGTGAGCTGCATGGAACTGTGTCAAAGCTCAGCAGTCGCTCGGTGAGGAGTGTGTGCTCCTCATGTGCAGCCTTTGCCAGAGGATACTGAGCTTTGCACTGCCCTGGTCACTTACCTACAAATCAGAAGTACAGAGGCGGGCAGGAGGGTGGGCATTGGGGCCAGAGCAAGGACGACGTGGTTAGTGCTGGAGCCTGGGGGGCACAGAGCCCTCACTTTTATACTTCTTTCAGTTTTGTTCTGTGTTCAAAACTAAACTAAAAAAAGAAACATGAGCAAGGTAAGAACTGAGGCCCATTATCGCTGAGGGGAAGACTAACACTCTCATGTGTGTATTTCACATATGTACACCAAAGAGATAAAAACAAAAAGATACGGAAAACTCAAACACAATGTAAAGCTTGGAACTGATGATCATGTAAGATCTTATGGGGCCGGGATAGAGAGATTATGAGTTTGACCCCTGGTACTGCAAAAAAAAAAAAAGAAAAAGAAAAAGATTTCATTATACTACTGATTATAGTGAACAATTCAGTAATGTTTTGTAAGTCTTACAAGCAGATTGCTAGGTTGTTAGTTAATTTCTTCCAGTCAGATTTCGAGAGGAGCCATCCATTATACAGAGAGGAGTTCAGAGTGCAGGAAGAGCTCAACTAGGTGCCACTGGACGTTCTGGTCCCCTGTGACTTCTCCTCTACATAGCTGGGTTTTGTGCTCTTTATTTGGAATCAACACCTTTAAAAACATTTATTCCCGGGCTAGAGATTTAGCTCAGTGGTTCCGGCACCTGCCTCGCAAGTTCAAGATCTGAGTTCGATCTGGTAACCACATAGAATGCTGGGCGTGGTGACTCACGCCCACTAGCAGTCAATACCACATACCACAGTGCTGGGCATGGTGGCTCACGCCTGTAATCCTTCGGGAGGCAGAGACTGGAGGATTGCTGAGTTCGCGGGCGGCTTGCCTGGGCTGCATAGTGAGCTGAGGGCCAGCCTGAACTACAAAGTGAGACCCTGTCTCAAAACAAAACAAAACATTTTATTCCCTTGAATTCTCAGGCATGCGTCCTGGAGCCTGGCCTGGTTCAAAGGATGGTTACACCACAGAACCGTCCTCCCAGGGTTTCCTGGTGGTCCTGGGGTCTGTTGAGTCCCACAAGGCCATTCGGCCCGAGACAGGTGTACCTGCTGCCTGTTAGCGCAGCTGAATGTAGCGGTTTCTGTGAAAGGTTGGCTGTGCTTTGCTGTGCAAAGCTCTGCAACAGCACCTCAGCACCCTTTGGGTCTGCTCTAGGCAGGATCGGATGGCCACATTGCTGTGATCCCTAATGACAGCAGTCCTGGTGACAGTGCCCTTGGGAAAGGCAGGGACTTTGCTGTGTGCTTTTTCCCAGGCAGAACTGGAGCGTCCCTGTGTGTGTGTGTCATTCTAGCTGGAGTCTGCGTACCTGCTCTCCGGCACACTGGAGAGAGTGACTCAAGAGCAAGTCAATGTTAGTGCTGCCCGGAATTTATTTTCATAGCATTTTGTCTGTGACAGAGGTGGTGTGAGCTACACTCAAGGGCAAGTTGGGCTGTAGATCTTCAGACACTTATATGGTAGATCGAAGCCTGAATTTTGCTAGCTTTGTGATAATCTCAGGATTCTGTTTTCCAAGGTTAAACATTGAGTTTTTCTCACCAGGCCCTGATAAGAAAGGACACCAGTTCTCGTGTGTCTGTCTGCATGGGGACAGGAAGCCTCACGAGAGAAAACAGAACTTGGAAAGATTCAAGGTACTCACATTCAGTTGTCTACATTTCGTTTATACCTAAGAGGGGAGCTGATTCTAGGCTTAGTGGCAGTTAATTTGTTTATTCTTTCAGTTAATAATACATTTTATTCTTTCTCTTCATGTTCAAAAGGTATTTCTGTAATTGAGGATGTCTGCAGATAAGTCTCAATTTAAGCAGTAGGTTAACAGCTTTGATGTCAGTAAGAGAAAGTAATATTTATCCAATCATTGATTTATTCAACTTTAATGTCCTGATTCAGAGCAGTCTAAAATTGCAAACCTGGGTCCAGTAAATTTATGTCTCTCGACCTCCGACCTGGTTGTGACGTTTGGACATTGGGTGTGTTAGGTAGTGGGAAGGTAGCGCTTGGCTTTCATTTTTCCTGTATCTCCTAACACCCTGCATTTCCCATTCAGAAGGGAGACGTAAGATTCCTGATCTGCACTGACGTAGCTGCTCGAGGGATTGACATCCACGGAGTTCCTTACGGTAAAGAGAGATTCCTGCTGCTGCGCCGATTTCATGCCATCTGAGTAAATCTTTCTCGAATAGTCTAAAAACTCCAAAACTAATGGCACTTGGTGATGACCACTTTTTACATAGTGATAAACGTGACCCTGCCTGACGAGAAACAGAACTACGTCCACCGCATCGGCCGCGTGGGAAGAGCAGAAAGGTACTGCCGCTCTCTTCCCCTTAAGCTTCTCACCCGGAACAGAGTCTAACAAGGACTTCTGCCCCTTCCTTCCAGGATGGGCCTGGCCATTTCCCTGGTGGCGACAGAGAAAGAAAAGGTAATATTTCTTTCTGGGGTTCTGCTTTAGCCATTGTACGGATTTGTGACTGCAGATGTTGGAAAGAAAAGGCTGTTTGGTTTTTTCCACTTAAATTGGGTTCAGTTACACGTGGACTCAAAATGGACTTTTTATGGCATCTTTATATTCATTGAGTAGAAAAATAATAGGATGAGATTTGGCCAAGAAACCTGCACGCTGTGGTTTTCCCTAAATAGCCTTAATGTAATTATCTTCATGAAAAAATACTGAAGAACTTTGGCACAGTACCACAGAAGGCTGTGCGGCAGGCCAGGTAATGTACTTTGGTATAACTGCAGATTCTTCAAGAAGCATCCCAAAGCACCTCTGCCCGAATTTGCCAGCTGCAGGTTTTGCTCTATTTGCTGTATCGTCCACATTTGTACCTCACTTTGACACTGGTCTTGAAGGAGCTTCTCTAGTCCAGGCTTTGTCCGAGAAGCCCTTTCTGCAGCTGACCTATAGTTCAGGGGGTCTTGGTCCTTCTTGCAGGACTCAGGAGACCCCACCACAAGCTGTCCCCAGCAGTGGTGATGGGTGGCATACGAGCTGTCCTCCCAGGGCAGGAGTAGGTGGGAGAAGGCCCTGTGCACGTGGCCTTCTCACGCCCGCGGCACCTGTGCTCGGCAGGTCTGGTACCACGTGTGCAGCAGCCGCGGGAAGGGCTGTTACAACACCAGGCTCAAGGAGGACGGTGGCTGCACCATCTGGTACAACGAGATGCAGGTGAGCAGGCCACGGGGCTCTGTGGCCGGGACCAGGCCTTGGCGGGAGGTAGGTGCTGCCCATGTTAGCCGTGGTTTGCCCATGACAGCTGGGCTGCGTGGCTCCTCCCTACGGAAGCCTTCCAGGGCACGGAGCTGGGTTCAGCGCGGTTAACGTGCAGCTCTGTCCAAGTGGTATTGCTTGCGAGTGCTTTCCTCACCCCTCCTGCAGCTGCTGTCTGAGATAGAAGAACACCTGAACTGCACCATCTCCCAGGTGGAGCCGGACATAAAGGTCCCAGTGGATGAGTTTGACGGGAAGGTCACCTATGGTCAGAAGAGGGCTGCAGGGGGTAAGTGTGGCCTGCCTGCCAGTCTCCTGGGTGTGGGTGCAGGGTGCGGCCGAGTGCGTGAGGTCACTGTTGGGTGACTACAGTGAGGGATCATGTAGCTCTTCACGCCCCGCATGTACTTGGGCCTGGTGTGGGGTCACTGGGGAGCAGCAGGACACTCTGTGATCCGAACAAGGAGTCAGAAACCCCCCTTGTTTTTGGTACCAGGAAGCCTTTAACAACTCTGACTCCCGGTTTACATGCCCTGTGCCCAGGACATTCACCTAGGCTACTAGTGTGCATGTGGAGAGGGGGTGTCGGGGTGCCCCAGCCTTGCATTTAATAACTTATGCGTGCATGCAGGAGGCTGAGTCTCAGCACAGAGCCAGCCCGAGGGCCAGGCGTGCCCTTGACAGCTGTGCTGTGTGTGATAGCTGTGCTGTGTGTGATGCAGGTGGAAGCTATAAAGGCCACGTGGACATCTTGGCCCCCACTGTCCAGGAGCTGGCCGCCCTGGAGAAGGAGGCCCAGACCTCCTTCCTGCACCTGGGCTACCTCCCCAACCAGCTCTTCAGGACCTTCTGAGCTGTGTGGTGCACCAGAGCTGGGCCCGCACCCGCCTGGGAGCGTAGGCTTTGTGTGTCAGGTGAAGCCCAGTGAAAATAAATCTAACGAGTGCATTTTTATGGTGCTGTATGTCTTATTTCAAGGTTGCAATTACAGTTTTTCCATTTGTATTCATACACCTGTGTGGTACCTACAGTCACATTCCTCCTGGGAGGTTGGAGCATGCTCACAACAGCTTTATCCTCACTATGTCTCCTCCCCCAACTCCCTCCATCTCTTAGTCTCTTCCTGTGTGCAAAACATCTCCTTTATTTCCTATTGTCTTTTATTTTGCTGTCTGTTTGCACTCTTGAGTTTCTCAGAAGAAACCATGTGATTTTTATTTTATTTTTGTGTGTTACCAGGAATCCTTTGTGCTTCCAAGGCAGGTGTGGTACCACCTCAGCTAAATCCCTGGCCCTTGTCCCATATTTAAGTGTCTGGTTTATTTAATGTAACATTCTGGTTTCAACCTGCCTCCCTTTCCCTACACGGCTCAGGTTTACCCTCCAGGCAGCGTAGTGCTCCAGTGCACACTAATACCGCTTCCTGCACTGTTTCTAGAGTGCTCTGGGATAGGAAGCAGTGCACAGAATGTGGGCAGGACCTCCAGCCAGCATGGCGGTGCTGTGTTGGAGGCCCCAGGGTGGTTCAGGGTCTGGGGACCGGTGGTGGGTCAAGGTGGCAAAACAGATGTATAGGAAGGATGGCTGCACTTGTGAGCTAAATCCTCAGCCCTGGAATGTACTTTTAAAAATTTTTTTGAGATGGTCTTCCTTTGTAGTTAAGGCTGTCCCTAAGCTCACTGTGTACCCCAGGTAAGACTTGAACTCAGCAATTCTCCTGCCTCTGCCTCCAGGGTGCTAGGATTACAGCCGTGAGCCACCATGCCCTGCATTGTGCTGTGTGGTACTGATTGCTGGTGGTTGTGAGTCACCATGCTCGTTATTGTGGTTACCGAGGATTGGACTGGGGACTTTGTGCTTGCTAGGCAGGTGCTGGAACGACTGAACTAAATCTCTGGCCTGGAATGTACTTTTTAAAAGCCTGTGTCTTGCCTCAAACACCACAAGGGAAGAGGAAAATTTAGATACAATTTCATTGTTGTTTTGCTCCTTTGACTCAATTTATAAGGTCTTTTAAAAAATTATTCTTGGGCCAGAGGGTTAGCTCAGTGGTTCCGGCGCCTGCCTCGCAAGCGCAAGGACCTGAGTTCGATCCCCAGTAACCACATATAATGCTGGGCATGGAGACATGCCCACCAACAGTCAACACATACCACAATGCCGGACGTGGTGGCTCACGCCTGTAATCCCAGCACTCGGGAGGCAGAGACAGGAGGATTGCTGAGTTCGCGGCGGCTTGCCTGGGCACCATAGTGAGCCCAGGGCCAGCTTGAACTGCAAAGCGAGACCCTGTCTCCAAAAAGAAAAAGAAAAAAAAAATTATTCTTGGGCCGGAGATTTAGCTGAGTGGTTCCTGCACCTGCCTCCCAAGTACAAGGTCCTGAGTTCGAACCCGAGTAACCACATACAATGCTAGCTGTGGTGACTCACGCCCACCAGCAATCAATACCACATGCCACAGTGCTGGGTGTGGTGGCTCACGCCTGTAATCCCAACACTTAGGAGGCAGAGACAGGAGGATTGCTGAGTTCAAGGCTTGCCTAGACTACATAGTGAGCTCAGGGCCCACCTGAACTACAAAGTGAGACTATCCAAAATAAAAAAATTATTCTTGCCCTCAGGGTTTTCATAGTACAGGCTAAATTGGTGCCATAAATTGGCTAAGCCAAATGCTTGTAGTCCTATATGATTGTAGTCCCACCCATGCTGGGAGGCTGAGGCAGGAGGAACTCAAGTTCAAACTCAGCCTGTGCAACTTGTCCAGAACCCTGTCTCAGAAGAAAACAGAAGAGCTGAGACTGTAGCGTGGTGCAGAAGCCCCTCATGCCATCCTCAGCTCCAGAGAGAAAAGCACACAGGCCACGGTAACGTCCGTGATGGTTTTCAAGCCTGTCAGTGCCAAAATGTTTTCTCAGTTTCGAGTGCAACTGTGAAAGAGAGTGGCACAAGGCCTTGCTGAGGCCCTGGATACGGTCCTCTCGCAGCTGTCCGTGTGGGGCAACAACCCCCTCCCCCTTAGCTTCACACCCTGGCTTCCAGCATAAGGGTGGTTCAATATAGACTGGAAGCCCCCACTGGTTTTTTGTTTTGTTTTTTTTTTTGAGATAGGGTCTCACATTGTAGGTCAGGCTGGCCCTGAGTTTACTATGTAGCCCAGGTTAGCCTTGAACTCACAGCAATCCTCCTGCCTCTGCCTCCCGAGCGCTCAGATTACAGGCGTGAGCCACCACGCTCAGCATTGTGGTATGGAATATTGGGGATAGAACTAGGGACCTTGAGCTTGTGAGGCAGATATTGGAATCACTGAGTTAAATCCCTGGCCTTCATGTGCCTGGTTTGCCTACACGTGACCCTGAGGTCCCCTGGAGGGGGAATGAGGCCGAGCTGAATACCAACAGGAGGCAGAAGTGTCATCACACCGCTAATGGGGCGAGGGCCTGCACTGCAGACCCACTGTTCCAGCCCGCTTGCTGACCCAGTATGCTCAGCGGCTATCTATGTAGCCCTCCGGTCAACTTGTAACCTTCCCCGGGTCCTACCAGAGGTTGCGGGCTGCTATTTACCTCCCAGTCTACTGAACCAGCTGCAGGCATGTGTCAGTCTCAAACTTTCAGGGCCAACAGTTTCTACCCACGCTGCCCACCCCACACAGGGTGAGACGCCTACACACTCACAGGATGTCCCCAGCACACTGAACCATCCCAGCAGGATCCGCCCAGGTGCACCAGTAAACATTCCCAAATGGTCGGATCCGGCCAAGGAACTGCCAGGGGGGCTGTTTATATAGCAAGCCTATGATTGGTCCACAGTTGAGGATGCTGATTGGCCTAAATCCTAGGCCGCTAATGAGTATGAATTTAAGATGGCTGATTGGTTAAATTCAAGACTTATGATTGGCCTAAGGCGGTGCACATTCAAACTTTTCTATGGCCCAGGAAGAAGCCTGGAGCAGTTGAGAGGCATCCAGGGTGGCCCAGCTCCAGCCGCCGATCAGCGCGCGCCCCCTGCTGGCTGTTGGGGGAAAAGGGGCAGGCCTTTCTGAACTGTCTCAAGGACCTAAAGCCTGGGTTGCCACGTAGACTAATTTTAGACGTGATATCCGCTCGCTTTACGCCAGGGTGCCAACAAGGAGGGCCCTGGGGCCTCAGAGACTCCCAGAGAGGCACCCCCATGTCCGCTCCTTTCTTCTCTTGAAGAAAAATACACGACCTTCAGATCTTGGGTGGGAGCTGAATCAGTGCGGGAACCCAGGGCCTTTACATCGAGCTGCTTTTCTAACCCCTTCTTTAAAATTTTGAGGCAGTCTTGGTAAATCCCTAAATTGCTGAGGCTGGGCTCAAACTGACGAACCTCTTGCCTCAGCCTCCCAGGTATGGAGCATCGCGCCTGGCTACAATAACACCATCTCGCGTAACCATGGTTACCGAGTCCCGAGAACTAGGAAGTCGCCGTGGGCGCCCGACACCGCTGGCTCAGTCACCAGTTTGGGGCTGTGCGCGGGCCGTGCACGTGTGCGGCGCCTGGCGATCGCTCCTCGTTCTCAGGCTTCCACGTTGGGTAGCAGCGTCTCTGGGGTTCTGACGCCCTACAGCGGAGGCGCCGCTGCAGCCGTGGAGTCGCCTCGTGCCAACGCCCCGCCCTGTCCGGGCATCGGCAGCGCAGCGCAGAGCACCGGCCCGAACGCATGCGCAGTCTCTTCTGCAAGCGGCAGCCCTTGCAGCCTAGGCGCATGCGCGCCGCCGAGCGCGCTGAAACCGGAGACGCTTGCTCCTCTACCGCATCCGGGAAGCCGCCCCGGCGCGGCGCAGTGGCGCCCTCGTGTGGCCCAACTCAGAGCTGCGTGAGGGCTAAGGCATTCGTGAAAAAAAATGTCCCACCTCACTGTCTAGTAGAAAAACACAAACCAAAACGACTGTCAGGTTCCATCTTGCCTGGAAAGAATCATCATGATGGAGAAATCAGCCAACAACAAATGCTGGGCGGGCAGAACAGAGCCCTTCTCTACTGATGGAGGGAATGTAAACTGTGACCCCATGGAAAGCAGTGTGGAAACTCCTCACATAGCTATAACTAGAAATTCCGCCTCACCCTGCTGTGCCCCGGCCAAGTTAAAGGCATGGCATCACAGCGTCCCATGCACCCCATGCTTGCAGCAGTGCAGCTCATCACACCTACATCTTGGGAGCAGCCTGTGTGTCCATCAGCAAGTGTGGGGTGAAGAATGTGTGGTATTTGCACGCTGCGGAGTACTACTCTGCTACGAAGAAGGATAAGTCTGAGTCATGTGTAGGAAAATGGGTGCACTGAGACCACAGTGTCACGAGAGATACACGAGACGCGAGCTCAAATAGCACTGGTTTCTCTTTATGAGAACAAATTAAGAGCAAAAACACACAATACAAGCGGGGAGGCAGATCTTTTGCAAACGGGAAGGGGCCCAAGGGATGGACGGAGGGGAAAGAGGGGCTGTTTTGCAAAGAGAATGGAGAAAATAGAAGGCAGCCTCACCCTGCCGCCTCCCAGAGCACCAGCGGGGGGTGGGGGCTGGGGGCCGAGGAGGAGCTGGACAGGGGCGACAGCTGGGGCTCTGAGGTCGGGGCTGTGCCCGCCCCGCCCCGTCAGCTGTGCGCCCGGGCTCGGCTCTGTGAGGGCAAGAGATGGGCCCCGGATGGTCCCCGACGGCCGCTCCCTGGGTGAGATGTGAGGCGTGACAGACGGGGTGTGACAGGCGAGTGTCTCTCGTCGGCGCCGTGCAGTTGGGTGCACAGAGAAGGGCACGCTTGAGGCGCGGAGGCAGGAAGGCTTCACAGATGGGACACTTCAGCTAGGCTTTACAGGATGTATAGAAGTTTCCTGGTCAAAGGGCAAGGCCAGTGAGGCACGGCAGCTCGCACTGTAACCAGCACTCTGGGAGGCTGAGACAGGACTAGGCCGGCGACTTAGTAAATTTAGCAAGACTGCGCTCACAGTAACAAATCAGACGGGCTGAGGAGTGGCTCAGAGGACGGCTTTGGATGCGAGGCCCAGAGCCTGGCTGGGCAGCCCGGTCCCTGCTCCATTCGAGCCCAGGGTGGGAACCGAGCCCAGCTCCGACCGGCACGCGGAAGGTCTGGGCCTCTTGTGAGGGTGGAGAAGTGCCCGGAACGCTCCGCACCCAGCGCTGCGCGCGTTGCCATGGTGACGGGCGGCATCACGCTCGCTGCTGGCAGTGCTGACCTTCCAGCTTCCAGGCAGATTATCTTCCAGTTAAATGGTATTTGGGGGAAACGTGGCATCTATCGTTTACCTTTCTCCCGTGTGGCATAGAAGATTGCAGTACACATTTATCTTCTTTCTTGTGGATTTCCGTTTTGTTTTTGAGCTAGGATCTCACTATGGCACCCAGGTAAGCCTGGAACTTGCAGCGACCCTTTTACCTCAGCCTCCCCAGTGCTGGGATGGCAGGTATGGGCCACCGTGCCTGCCTGCTCAGATTTGTTGAAAAAAAAAAAAAAAAAACTTGCAAGCTTTTTTCTATTTTCTTTCCTTTTTCTCCTGTGTATTTTTTTTTTTTTTTTGAGACAGGGGTCTTGCTTTGTAGTTCAGGCTGGCTCTGAGTTCACTATGTAGCCCAGGAAAGCTTCAAACTCACAGCCATCCTCCTGTCTCTGCCTCCCGAGCCCTGGAATTACAGGCGTGAGCCACCACGCCCAGCATTGTGGTATGTGGTACTGATTGCAGGTGGGTGTGAGTCACCACGCTTGGTATTGTTGTATGTGGTTACAGGGATTTTGCACTTGCTAGGCAGATGCCAGAACCACTGAGCTAAACCTCCAGCCCTTGTGTACTTCTTTAAAGGTAGAGTGCACGTGGCACTGAACGGCCCAGAGTTTTGCTGGCAGCAAAGCCATGAAGACACACCCCTGCCTCAGCCCTGTGTGGGAAGGAGCCGCAGGAAGGACTGAGCGGGGTAAACTGTGCAACTCTAGGCCTCCGCGCAGGGGCCTGTGGGTGTTTCTGGTCTCTTAATATGGGCACAGAGGTTTATACCAAGTGCAAAAAGAGTATTTGGATGGAGGGACAAAGTGCTGCAGAGGAGGAAGGAAAGGGAGGGAAGCCGTCCTTCCGGCTCCACGTCCAAGGGGCTCGTGGGCTGTGGTGCCCGTGGCACTGCTGCACACAGCTGCTCTCGTCACAGCCACCCCGGGCCTGGACCAACTGCCAGATGCTCGGCTCCTCTTGGTCTCAGCATTGGGAGGATCTGGAAGAACTGGGCCCTGGAGAGGGCTGATCTATTCCGCATCACTCCCGACTTCTCTAGCTGAACCACACGCAGAGGGTGTAAGGGCCGAGGAGGGTCAGGAAACGTTCGAACACACCCTTCAAGACTCATCCACATGGCCTCACTCTGTAGCCCAGGCTGACCGGGAACTCACAGAAATCCTCCTGCCTCAGCCTCCTACAGTGGGACGACTGGAGTGCGCCACCGTGCCCCATACCTGTAATCTTTCCTTCGAAGATGCACGGGATCCTAGATCCCTGTCTGTCCCCAGGCCACAGTCTTTGTAACCGAAGCTGCTTCCCATGGGTTGGTGACCCTCACCGGGGACACCCACACGCTGGTGTAGAAACCCCTCTTCTCTGGGGAATCTGCTTTCCGTGCTGTGAACTGAGGCTGCTGGAAATGGAGCCAGATTCTTGGGGCTTCTCGGCCCTGTCTGGGTCACCGTGCACCCCGGAATACACCAAACGGACCGGTACCAGGTCCAACACAGTGAACTCCACCAGCGCCCTCGTTCTGGGTTGACACCGTGGAGCCACCTGGAGAAAAACTTTCATAAAAACGTGGTCTTGAGAAAGACAGTTCAGCCAGGGATTTAGCTCGGCAGTTCTGGTGCCTGCCTCATAAGTGCAAGGTCCTGAATTTGATCCCTGGTTCAAAATATAAATAATAAAAAGAGAAAGGAAGTTTAATGAAGATTACTTTTTTTGTTTGTTTGAGACAGGGTCTCACTTTGTAGTCCAGGCTGGCCCTGAGCTCACTATGGTGCCCAGGCAAGCCGCTGCGAACTCAGCAATCCTCTGCCTCCCGAGTGCTGGGATGACAGGCGTGAGCCACCACGCCCGGCACTGTGGGGAGTGGTACTGATTGGTGGTGGGCCTGAGTCACCACGCCCAATATCATATCGTTGTATGTGGTTACCAGGATCGAACCAGGGACCTTGCGCTTGCTAGGCAGGCGGTGGAACCACTGAACTAAATCTCCGGCCCTGAAGATTACTTTTAAAGTAGACTTTTGTGTCAGTGTGGCGTGGTGGTGCATGCCTGTCACTTGGGAGGCTGAGGCAGGAAAATGTCTGGGAATTCCAAGTCAGCCTGGGCTGCACAGCAAGACCTTGTCTCAAAACAGAAACAGAAACAAACAAAAGCATTGCATTTTAGTTTTGTTGGCAGCATACGCTCAGGCCTTACACTGCTCCTCATTTCCCCTCTCACGGGCGCTCTCCTCCAGTCCCAGGTGAGCACAACCTGCATCCTTGCGCAGACACGAGCGAGGCCGGTCACTTCCAAGCCTGGCCACCAGGCGGCGCCGGCGTCACGCCTTGGGAGCCGCGCAGCCCGCCCTGTCCGCGGCCGGGGTTTCTCTGCTCTCGCCCTGACTGTGCCCAGACCGGGCAGGGGTGGCCCGGGGTTCCCGCGCACACAGCACCCAACCACTGCGTGCACCGGCGGCATTGGGTGCGGCCGGGGCTGGAGCCGAGGCTGCCGGAAACCGAGACAGATTTGCACACGCGTGGGGGCAGACAGTGAGGGGAGCCGGCCCTGAGCTCCCCTGTGTGTCTCCACCTAGCTGGTCCTCCAGGACCAAAGGCTTCCTTCCACCCTGCGGTCTGCAAACAGGCAACAGCCTCTTCTCAGCCAGCTCGCTGTCACCTCAGCACTCTGAGAGGCTGAGGCAGGAGGGTCCCTAGTTTGAGTTCAGATGGGGTGACTTGGGGACTTAGTGAGACCCTGTCTCAAGTTAAAAAGTAAAAAGGTCTGGGAGTACTGCTCCATGCGGAGACCCTGAGTTCAGTCCCGGTAATGGAAAACAAAACAAAACTGCAAAACCACCTTTTCTGCTGCTGTTTAAACTGGCCGGAAGGCACTTGGCTTCTACTGTGTTGAGCTCCTAACAGGTCTGTGTCCTCTGCCAGCGAGGACCCAAAGGAAGGACAAACTCGCCTGATGCTCAGGGGTTTCTCCAGCCTGTCCTGCCTATTGTGCATCCCTCGCTCTTCAGCGCCACGCCCCTTGTCTCTCTGCCGGATCAGGTGCCCCATGTCTGCCCAGGATCTATGCATGTCCCTGAGTCTTTCTGTGCACTTTTCAGGCGGTAATGACCCTCTCCCTCCGCCGTTCTAGTCTTTTAAGACAGATGCTTGCTATGTAGTCCAGGCTGGCCTCAAACTCACAGGAACCCAACTGCCTCAGCCTCCTGAGCACTGTGATGACATATGTGTGGCCTACCTGGCGTGGCTGATTTTTTTATGCCATTGCTGATGGTGACCAGTGGTCACTGAGACCCCAAGCCGAAAGGCACCTGCTGAGCCTGAGCCTGGGCAGATGTCACCCCACAAACCGCCTGGCCTGCACGGGAGCCTGGGGCAGCTCTCCCTGGGAGGACGTGGGGTGTGGTGTCCAGGACCCTGACCTGGCTCCGACAGGAGACTCCTGGTTATTTCGGGCAGCTGAGCCTGGCTTCCAAGTTGAGAGCTGGTGATTCAACCCATGACGCCCTGTTTTCCTCGTTCCCTGCCCATCCCTCCCATGGGGTGCAGGGGCGGGAGGTTACATCATTCGCTGCCCTCTGGGGGCTTTGGCGCTTTGGGGCCACCTCAGCTCTGTGTCCGGGTGAGTCACCTCTTATATGCCCACCAGAGCCTGTTCTTTCCCTTGTAACATTGTTTATCACCCCTGGTGTATTTGTACTTATTTACTGGTGAGTTTGGGACTGCAGTCCAAACAGGCCTTGAACTTGCAGTGGTCCTCCTGCCTCAGCCTCCCGAGTCCTAGGATTACAGGTGTGCACCACTGTGCCTGGCTCTCTGTTTTATTTACCCATTTAGGTGTCAGTGTCCTCTGCTGGAGCGAGCAGGGCTTTCAGAGCAGGAAGAAAGAGGGGTGGATGGTGCAGGGGACACGGGGCAGCTCTGCGAAGGGGCCCGGGGATGTCTGCCCGCTTGGTCAGAAGGCAGTCTGTCCTTCCCGGACAGGGGAGCTGCATGTCGGTATGAGGAGGCCACAGAGGAAGACGGCTCAGGTGCAACCTTCTCTCTGGGGCTGAAGGGTGACGCTGGTGTCGCTGGGGCCACCTCTGCCTCAGGACGTTGAGGGCTGGCTCCGTGGGCTCTGTGTGCTGCCTGCGGACAGCTGCCCTTCCGTCCTTGGGAAGGCAAGAGACCTGTGGAAGGTCCTGGAAGTGGAGTGTGCTGCATGTGACTTGTGGTTGCTGACTCGTACACTCACAGGCCACAACCGTGTGTCCTTGACCCAGGGCACCCGCAGGTCAGGTGAGCGCTGCCCAGGGGTCACGCGTAGAAGCTGGTACCTGATGCTCAACAGCACCAGCCTGGGATCATCCTGGGGAGCACCTGGGGCCCCCGGGGGGCTTCACAGAAGCATAGAAGTTCAGAGACATGGGGAGAAAATGGTCTCTGCTTCTACCGAAAATGTCCCCAAAGTCTCTGTGTGTGACAGAATGGGGATCCCAGGGCCCTGTGCTCCTCAGCGGCTCTGTCGTGGTGAGTTCAGGGCTGACTGTGCTGTAGGAGGCGGCCCCAGCTGGAGGAATCACTGGGTGAGACCTGGATGGGCACGTTCCTGTCCTAGATCTACCTTCTCTTGGTTTCCTGTCTGCCGTGAGGCCAGCAGCTCTCTCCGCCAGACCCTGCCCTTGTACCGTGATGTTCCTACCTGGGAGCAACTTACAGCACCCAGAGCTGAAGAGTTGGGAGGCAGGGACAGGTCTGCACTTGCTCAAACTGCAGTGTTTTATTTTTGTTTGGTGCTGGGGCTTAAACTGAACTCCATTCCCAGCCCTTTTTACCTTTTTAAATTTTGAGACAGGGTCTCACTCAGTCACTAAATCACCCAAACTTATAGCCTGTAGTCTCAGCACTTTGGGAGGCGAAGCAGAACTGCAAGTTTCAGCCTAACCTGGGTAGCTTCGTAGCCTGGGCAACTTTGTAGCTTGGTTTCGAAAAATAAAAAGGCTGGCCGGGCATGGTGGCTCACACCTGTAATCCCAGCACTCGGGAGGCAGAGGCAGGCGGATTGCTGAGTTCCAGGCTTGCCTGGGCTACATAGTGAGCTCAGGGCCAGCCTGAATTACAAAGCCAGACCCTGTCTCAAAACAAACAAACAAACAAACGGCTGAGGTATTGGTCAGGGTGAAGGCCTTGGTTGAGTCCTCAGACCCTCATACCACACACAAAACTTTCAACAGCCTCCAGTGGACTCCAGAATTCAGAACTTGTGGGAGGAGGGCCCTGGAACCTGCTTGTCAAGGTGCGTCTCTGGGCCACACAGTTCATAGCAGGTGGGACACACAGGCCCCTTGGGCTCTCCTCAGAGACCAGGAGCCCCTGGGGCCAATAGCTGCTCCTGCCCGCAGCTGCTGTTCGTGGAATGCAGGCGCAGTCTCCAAACAGAGCAGACAGGCAGTGGGTCTTGGCCTCCGGGCACCACGCCGCCCTCCCTCGGATCGAAAGTCTTCACTGATTCTCCTGGGCTCCCTGTTCTGAGACAGGAACAACAGGACACTCACCTTTGAGTCTTGAAGTTGAACGATAGTGAAAAATAATTCTTTTCTTATTAATAAGAGAGGAAATGTTGGCAGAGGGCGCTGCGCACACCCAGCTTAGGCCGACAGCCGCGCTCTGCTAGACACAGGGCTCAGAGTGCTTCTGATTATACCGCTGACCTCGCCCGGGGGCCTTTGTAGATCCCCTTTCTTCCTGAACAGCCAACTGATGAGCGAATGATCTAACGGATTTCACACCACATAAATTAAAGCCTAATAAATGACTTCGAATTCAGAGCCCCTAATTCTGGGTTCTGGGATGTAGATGTTTGCAAAAGCAACTGTGTAGGCAATTGAGAAACCCACCCACAGCCCTGGAGGAGATTCCAGCCCCACTCCCTAGACCCCAGCCAAACTCCACATAAGTAGGGTTAGGAAATAGAGATTTCCCGTGGGCTATTTTTTTTTTTTTTTTTTTTAGGCAGGCTCTCAGTTTGTAGATCAGGCTGGCCCTGAGCTCCCTATGTAGCCCAGGCAAGCCTTGAACTCACAGCAATCTCCTGCCAGTACCTCCCGAGTGCTGGGATTACAGGTAGGAGCCGCCACGCCAGCATTGTGGTATGTGGTTACCAGGGATTGAACTTGGGACCTTGCTCTTGATGTGGCTGTTTGAATCTGTATTAATCATATTTAAACATAATGCTGTTTTCAAGCACCCTGGCCATAATTCAAGGGTTTGATACTCGCGTGTTGCTAGGAGCTACTGAGTTACAGCAGAGGACAAAGCATTTTTTGATCCTCACAGGAAGTTCTGCTGCATGCGGTGGTCTCTTACTCAGGCCAAACCTCCCAGGATCCAGACTGCTTCTGTGTTTTCTTAGTTATCAGTAATTGAGCCTCTCCTGGGGCTTTTTCTTTATTGCATTTCTCTTGATAAGCAAAATGAAGTTCATACTGAAGAAAAATATAGATTAAAAAGAAATCCTATTGTTCATGGGAAGAAAGAGAACTTTGTTTAAATCTGCTGATGAGCTGTTTTCCATGAGCTCTTTGCTATTTTGGGTGATGCACTTACAGCTTTGGGTGGCAAACAGTCTTGATTATTCAAGGCCAGACAATAAAACCTGCTTTCTCATCCTAGTTAGACGCTTCCTGTCTGAATTCATCCAAGGAAAGCACCTGTAAAAGGCAGTTACAGTGGGAGGGGAAGTCTTGGACCTTCTAAAGTCCGAGATCTGGGATGGGTGGCCAGGCACACACCTGTAATCTCAGCCGTGTGGGAGGCTGAGGCAGGAGGTTCCCAAGTTTGAATGCAGCCCACTCAGGGCAATGTAGTAAGGCCCGGTCTCGCAGAGGAGAATCTCTTGTGAGTGGCACAGTGGTGGTAAACTCTGTTTTTTATTTGCCTTGGATCTTCGTGCCTGTCTGGGTTTCTGGCACCCGCTTTTCTTGGATGCCTGTGTCTTTCCAAGGATGAGAGACATTTCCAGGTGTCAGTTTGCTAAGGGGCTTCCTAGGCCTTTTCCCTCGGCCTCACCTTCAGGCTCTCCCAGGAGTCTCAAAGGCCATCTTTATTCCCTTCTATTTACTTCTTTCTGTTTCATCTGGCCTGTTGTTTGCCTCTCAGAGTATTTTTGATTTCACTTGTGGAGTTCTTAATTTCGAAGATTTCTGTGGTGCAGAAATCTGCAGTACCTGGCATTAAACTTAAGGGTCTTTGCACTAAGCTATGTCTCCAGCCCTTTCTATATTTTATCTTGAGATGGGGTCTCGCTGTGGGGCTAAATTGCACAGGTTAACTTTGACCATTCAGTCCTCCTGCCTCAGCCTCCCTGCGATTACAGGAGTGGACCACCATTCCTGACCTGTTTGTCCCCTTCAGAAATATCTCTCTCCTTGCTGGTTTTCTGATTCACATTAGGAATTGTTTTCCTGATCTTGTTTAATTGTCTGTCTGTGTTCTCATGAATATCACCGTTAGTCATTCTTTTGACTTATTTTTTTCTGAGACAGAGTCTCACTGTGTAGTTCAGGCTGACCTTGAACTTGAGGCAATCCTCCTGCCTCAGATGCCAGGATGACAGGCATGCACCCCCATGCCTAGCTTCCTTTGTCAGGCACTGTCACTCACGTCTCTTGCTAAAGCTTTGTGGGGTTTCTTGGGAGATTCGTGTCAATGTTGCATCTTTCTTCTGCTCTTACTTGAGATCTTCGCGTCTAGGGGAAGCAGCCATCTCAACGCTGTGTGGGAGGTGCTGGGAGGCAGCGGGCACTCTCCTGGCCTGGTCATCACGGTGTCCCTGATGGCGGTGGGTACCACAGCCCCACCCCCTGAGCCTCCGTAGCTGGTCCTGCGGTTTAGGGCACAGGGCGTGTGGTGGCCCAGTCTGTGAGCATCCTTCTCAGGGACCACGGACCCTGCATGGCCAGACAGGGGTGGTGCCCACAGCATCAGGTGGTACCTCTGTGTGTCCCCTGGAGGTGGCTACGCTGAGCCTAGTGGACCCTTTCTGGGTGGTGACAGACCCCAAAACAGATGTGCTGATTGCTGGCCCCAAGTCTGGCCTCTCCAGTGTCCCCAGGGACATTTGCTAAATTGCCCATATGGAGCTGGAACTCGTGATCCTCCTGTTTCAGCCTCCCAGAGTACCGGGATAGCAGGTAAGTGCCACCACACCCGGTTCAGGAAGTGGCTTTTCCTTGGACTGTATTTTATAGTGGATAGTGAGTAGGAATAGGAATAAACCTAGAAATAGCTTCACATAAATAAAACACCTAAGAGGCTGAGTCAGGCGGATCACTGCAAGTTCAAGGCCAGCCTGGGCTACATTCTGAGACCCTGCTTCAAAAAGAAAGAAAAAAAAATTCCAACTCTCATTTAAATAAAGCTTCCCACACAAACTCAGGAGATTTCCCATGCAGGAAGTCACACTTCTTAGGAGCAGTGTGATGTCTTGCAACCATCCGGTTGTTGTGTTCTGCCTTTTCTATGCTGCGTGTGAGGTTTACAGCAAGTGTGTGAGTAAAGCCACCTTGTGAGTCTGTTTCCGTCCTCCTCAGACATGTCCATTTGTAGAGAGATTTGTTTTGTTTTGTTTTGGTTTTGGTTTGGTTTTGTGGTTTAGTTTTTGAGACAGGGTCTCGCTTTGTAGTTCAGGCTGGCCCTGAGCTCACTATGTAGCCCTCAAACTCAGCCATCCTCCTGCCTCTGCCTCCCAAGTGCTGGGATGACAGGCGTGAGCTACCAGCCCTGGCTGGTTTTCATTTTTGAGACAGGGTCTTGCTAGGTAGCCCAGGCTAGCCTGGAACATGGGGTGATCCTCCTGCCTCAGCCTCCAGAATGCTTGGGTTACAGTTGTAGGCCACAGCACCAGGCTAAGCTAGGGATTCTAGTGAAGGCTTTCTGTGGTGTGGACTAGTGGTTCTGTTGGAGCCACAGTAGCTTAATACAAGCTGTGATTGCTGTGACATGTCAAGGGGGAACCCGTTCCATTTACAGCGCATTATTTGTGTGAGGGGCCTTCCTTCCCACTGCCACCAAATAAGGAAGCAAACGCATGGCCTGGTGACTATTTGCCCCATGGCCAGGGCTGAGACAGCCATTGGGATGCTGTTACCCAGCCCCGTGTGGTGCACACTAAAGTGACGGGGGCGGGAGGATGTGCAGATGGGCTAGACCTGTTGCTGCGTCGCAAGCTGGCTCCTCTTGGTGTTGAGCATCAAGCCAGACTTCACGAGAGCAAAGCCTGGGCGCCACCTGTCACGGAAAGGGACTGGTGCCCGGGAGGTTACAGACGAGGTGTGTTGGAAAACTGAAACGAATGTTTCATTTTTAAAAATTATTACACTAAAGGACACACGGCCACGAATCCCCCTCACGGTCTTCCCCTGAACACACTCATCCCTCCGGTCCCTCTCACTTTCCGCAGCAGCTCTGCAGTCCTCCTTCCTGAGGGTCTTTAGCTGCCCTGTCCCGGCTGCCTCCATGTCCTGAATGGATCTAAACATCTCCCTCTCGCGGTCACTGTGACTCTGGGGAAGAGCCGGAGTCACACGGGGTCAGATCCGGTGACTGAGGTGGACAAGGACACAGCGTCGTGTGTTATGAGCCTCCTTTCCGCTAGGGGGAGCCCGGCAGCAACCGGCACCGTGTTTGTGATCACACCTGGTGATGCTCAGGAGAGAGGACTCCAGAGCTGCTGCGGGAAGCGCCGGGGACGATGGGTTGAATGTATTCAGAGTGAGGGGGAGGGTTTTGAGGGTGATTCATGACCATGTGTGTTTTACTCCAACACATTTTCGAAACATAAGCGTTCACTGTTCATTTTGATGGTCTGCAGGCGTAGGGGACTGATGCCTGAGGATTAAGTCAGAAAGCAAAACTGAAGTTAGAGCAGCTGAGAGGATACCTGGGCTGTGGCAGCCGACCTAGATACAGAAGAGAAATGACACCGAAGCCCCGCTGCCCAGCTCGGTGCCCACTGGAGCCTCCTCCCTGTGGCTACACGGGGCGGCGATACCCGCCCGAGGAGCTGTGCACCCACGAATGCTGCTTCCAGAGCCACAGCGTCAGCACCCTGTTTCTCAGAGCAACTGCTGGGGCGCAGACCCCTGGAGCCTCTGGGGCTGGTGCTCCCCGGCTGGGGTCAGCGTTAGCAAGTCACCTGACAATTTTGGGGGCCCAGGAATGGACACCATCTTTTACACCCCCAGGTCACCAGGGAGAGGGAAACTGAGGATCCCATGGGACCCAGACCCCTAGAAATGTCTGTTCCTCCACTTCCCGCCAAGGACAAGAGAACACAGCAATAGGGGTAGTTGGATCTTCAATGAGTTCAACACAGGCCAGGCGATTCCTAGACAGACACATATTCACCCTATAAACTGAAAATAGGTGCTCAGAAGCCAAAAGTCTCCAAGAATGTTTCCAGTAGCACTATTTACAGTCACTGAGAGGTAGAAAGAACCTGATATCTATCAGGTGACACAGAAACAAAAATGTGGTCTAGCCATAAGTGGAATAGTATGCAACCATGACAAAGAATGAAGCAATGTTATGCACCCATAATACAGATGAACCTTGAAAACATTGTTGCTGGGAGCAAGTGACTCAGAAAGGCAGTGTCTATGATTCCGTTTTTCTGAGCTATCTGGAATAGAGAAATCCATATGCACAGGGTTAGTGATAGTCAGGGACTGCACAGGGAGAGGAACTGGGAGTCTCTGTTTAATGGGTTCTTTAAGCTGGGTTTAGTGGCTCATGCCTGTGAACCCAGGACTCTGGGAGATTGAGGCAGTAAGATCAAAAGTTCAAGTCCAGCCTGGGCAACTCAGCTTGGTCCTACTACTACTACTACTACTACTACTACTACTACTACTACTACTACTACTAATAATAATAATAATAAGGCTGGAGATTTAGCTCATTGGTTCTGGTGCCTGCCTAGCAAGCGCAAGGTCCTTGGTTTGATCCTTGGTAACCACATACAACAATACTGGGCATAGTGGCTCACACCTGTAATCCCCATACTCAGGAGGCAGAGGCAGGAGGATTGCTGAATTCGAGGCTTGCCTGGGCTACATAGTGAGCTCAGGACCAGCCTGAACTACAAAGTGAGACCCTGTCTCAATAAACAAACAAACAAACAAAGGGCCGGGGAATGTAGCTCCATGCAAAGGCCCTGGGTTCAGTGCCCAGTAACTGAAAAAACACAAAAACAGAAAACAAATGAGTGAAAAACAACAAAAAGGAAGAGGAAAAAAAGGAAAAAAGGGGGTACAAAATTTCCTTTGGGTTAATGAGAAAATTCTGAAATTAAAGTTGGATGTATCAGATCATGAATGTATTAAATGCACCAAACCTACACTTGTCAGATGGCTAGAGTGGTGAATTTTATATTCTGTGCACTTTACCATATATATATATTTATTAAATTTTTTTTTTGAGACAGGGTCTTGTTTTGTAGTTAGTTCAGGCTGGCCCTGAGCGCACTATGTAGCCCAGGCAAGCCTCAAACTCAGCAATCCTGCCTCTGCCTCTTGAGTACTGGGATTACAGGCACAAGCCACCACGCCTGGCATTGTGGTGTGTGGTATTGATTGCTGGTAGATGTGAGTCACCATGCCTGGTATTGTGGTACGTGGTTAGTGAGGATCAAACCAGGGACCTTGCACTTGCTAGGCAGGTGCCAGAACCACTGAGCTAAATCTCCAGCCCCTTACAATATTTCTTAAAGAAAGGACAAGTTATGAAGATTCCATAATACTCCAGCTGCACCGAATGAATGTTTTTTTGTTTAAATATTGGGGACTGAACCCAGGGCCTTCACACAGAGCTACATCCCCAGGCCATTTTCCTTTTTCTTTTTTTTTAGAGACAGGGTCTCTCTAAGTCACTAAGTTGCCCAGGTGGGCTGGAACTCGTGACCCTCCTGCCTCAGCCTCCCCACTGCTGAGGTGATAGGCGCGCTGATGCCTGCACCTGGCTGGCTGGACACTGGTTCTGAAGCCTGCAGACGGCCTGGCCAGCCCGTGACCGCCAGACGCGGTCCCCACGGCCCATGCTGCCAGCCCGGCTGCAGGCAGACAAAGCCCCTTTCTCTACGCGGCCCGCGCGGGGCTCGGTGTGCACATAAACACGGGCAGGAAGCCGGCCGCCCGGGAGCTTCCAAAGCTCCCTCTGACAAGTGAAAAATGTGGGCGACTCGCAGTCACAGGCCAGGCTTTTAACGGCGGGCGTATTTATTTAACCCAGTAAATACTTTACGGGCGGCCGCCGCCTTTGTAGGCAGGTAATGTGTTTCCCAGCTGCTGCCTGCGGCTCGCACCTCGCTCCCCTGCCGCGCGGGGCCCGGTGTCCGGCCGCGTAATGACGCTCTTCCCGCGGAGGGGACCGCGCTGCAACCCGGAGCGCGACCCAAGGGCAAGGCGGGGGAAAAGGCCATAAAGCTCTCGCGTTATTGAGCTTTTCCTTCTACGGGGAAGGCTGGCATGTACGGTAAAGCCGTGTGTGGGAGCCGCCGCATTAACGAGGGTCTGGGACCCGGGCCGCGGGAAGGGCCCCGAGCCCTCGCTTATTTTAGTAGTACTGAGGCTGGACCCAGGGCCCTGGCATGGAGCTGCACCCCAACCCTTTCTGTTTTATATTTAGGGACAGGGTCTGGCTAAGTCACCAAGTTGCCCAGACTGGGCTGGGACTTGTAATCCTCCTGCCTCAGCCTCCCGAATGCTGGGATTATGAGTGTGACCTGGAGGGCTCCTCTGTCCCCCACATAGGCCAAGGTCTCCAGCTGTTGGGGGACACAAGGCCCAGGCCAGCGGACGCTGTGCAGGGCAGTGGGGTGTCCTGGGCGCCACCGGGTCATGGAGGAACCCGCCGTCCAGGACAGGCTGGCGGCTGTGGGCCAAGACGCTGCACCCCAGCTGCTGAGTCTCTTTCGGGTGAGGCTCCCAGGAGCCCGAGGAGGACTCAATGCTTTCGAGTCCCCAGGATGGAGGAACGGGCGCAGCTCCAGGCTGTCCCCGCCCCAGCCACCCTGACTGTGGGCCAGCAGCCCATTTCTACCTCTGTGGAGACATTCAGGGCAGGGTGAGCCTGGCGACAGGTCTGCTGGTTTCCGTTACATGCTGGGGATGGCACGGTGACACCCACCAAAGAGAGTGCTCCAGGCTTTGCGTCTCAGGCGCCTAGGCCTGTGCTGGTCCTCTCTGTGTGGGAGGTGACTGCCCCTGGCCAGCTCAGCAGGAGGCCCCGGGCTGCAGTGCCCACTGTCAGCAACTGCAGGCAGGAGCGTTCCTCACCTACCATCCACCCATCGTCCGCTAGTCTGTCCATTCATCCATCATCCATCGGTCTGTCCTCCATCCATCCACCCATTGTCCATCCGTTCACTCACTCAGTCCCTCAGCCACGTGTGTATCACTGGGCTCCCTCTGTCAACCCCCAGGGACTCCCCAATAAACAGCACCCATGGCCCCTCAAGTCTAAGCTCCCACAGGTGCTAGGCACAGCGCTGGACACACAAGGCAGTGGGCTTCCGACTTGGACTCTCGGCCATTCCTCAGGTGCCCTTCGGCAGCTATGCTGGGATGTCCCCAGGCACAGAGGGTGCCACCCAGGCCCGGGGCAGGCGAGGGCCTGTGGGGGTGAGAGTGGTCAGGCTCAGTGTGGACAGGGACCCACCGCGGCATCCTGATCACTCTAGTGCTGTCCTGAGATCAGCCATCCCTGTCATACCCAGCACTGCAGGGTTACCAAAGAGAGGCCAGAGCCATTTCCCTCATTTCCCTGTGTGTCACAGGTGCAGGGGGCTCAGCAATGGGGCACTGAGGTCCTTTGGTGCAGAGGACTCTGTGACGTTCATTGCAGGTGTTAAGAAAGAAAACCTGCTCACTGACCCTCCTGCCTCAGCCTCCTGAGTGCCAGCATCACAGGCGAGTGCCGCCATGCCTGGCCCCTCTCTCTGTATGTGTCCTGATTGCATCACATATTAAGTCAGGAAGGAACGTGTTTTGCTTGTGAAAGACTCAGCTGCTGCCAAAGTCTGCAGGAGGGACTTGCAGGGGTAGAGGGCACAGTGGTTGTGGTAGGAGCTGTCTCCCCCAGACCAGCAGCCTCCTGTGGCCTGGAAGGGCTCTGGCTCCTCCGGCCACTCTGACAGCTGAGGGAACCAGGCAGCCGGGCTTCCAGGCCATACCCTCCCCAGAGTGCTGGAGTGAGCACAACATGGTCACCGGAAGAGGAATCGTGGTTCTGGGAACCTTGAGGGCTTGGGGCTTCTGGCTCACAGACTCAGGGGCAGCCAGGTTCAGGCTATGTCCTGGGGCAGCCATACATCATTTCAAAGCAGGACGTGACAGTGCACGCCTATAATCCCAGAGTTCTGGGAAGCTGAGGCAGGAGGGTTTCTCTGAGCACAACACCAACCTGAACTATTTAGTGGGACCCTGTCCGAAAGACAAAACCATAAAAACTAACAGGAAAAAAAGGACATATATATATATATATATATATATGAGATGTGCGTTTCAGAATCCCAGGCCTGGGCTGAACAGCTGAGAATCTGATGTGTAAGCACGAAAGTATGAGCACGTGGCGGCTCACGTGCGTCCACATGCAGACAGGAGCAAGCACAGCGCCGGTGCAGTGTGGACAGCCAAGCTCTCTGCTGCCTGGCCCGGCTGCCTGGGACCGATCCCGCCCTCCCAGCAGGAGGGAGCAGCCTCCCCTCAGGTGCTCGAGGGACCAGCGAGCGGAGGTCCTGGACGAGCCCCAGAGCTTGGCCCGGGTCACCCTCCTGGCATCGAGGGCAGCGCATGTTCCGTCCATCCTGGTGGGAGAGACAAGTGCGCGGCTACAAGCTAGAAACGTGGCCGTCACCGCGCTGCCCACGAGCTATGGCCTAGTTCTTGGGCCCATGAGGAACAGCAGGTGTGAGTGGGAAGCAGAGGAGAGATGGCCCCGGAGGGGACAGGGGTCACTCCTCAGTCGATGCCCGGACCACCAACACCCGCAGAGCTGCCACCAGCGTCCTCTCCGATGGGGGTCGGGCTGGCTCTGTGTCATCATCGAAACAGGTAACAGCGACCTTGGGTGACCTCTGGGCCCAGGTCACCCGCCTTGGCTCCATGAGCCATTCACTGAGCAGTGGAGTGCCCCGGCCGTGAGGAGCCTCAGCAGCACCCCAGGGACATCTGTGGAGATGGGCTGAGGCCCCGCCAGCAGCCGGGGTTCCCTGGGGCCACGGGAGTGGCCACCTGTAGGTTGCCGGTGACCCCGGCCCAGTGACATCCAACAGAATCTCTTGAGAGTCGTTCACAGCCTGTCTAGACTCCATGCCCAGAATCTGGGGCAGGAAAGAGAAATGACTGTTCTGTTAGATGATTTGCAATTTGCGTGGGACCCCTGGACGGCTGAGGGGCAGCGGCTGACCCAGTGCCGGCTCTGAAGTCACCAAGTCTTCTGAGTCAGCACTTTTGCCTAAAACCCTGACCTCGGCTTTTCCTCCTGTTTAGGTGGGACTGACTGATGCAGGTCAGGTGGCCAAGATGACATGAGTGAAAAGCCCCGGGGCAGGAGGAAACCTGGCCAGGTGACACTGAGTGAGACAGCAGGACACGCCGGGTTGTAGACGCTCACTGTCATCCCAGTACTTGGGAGGCTGAGGCAGGAGGATTTGTCACAAGCTGAAGGCCAAACTGGACTACACAGTAAGTTCAAGGCCTGGGGTAAATAGTGAGACTGTTTAATAGGAGGCTCCCTGGGGTCACCCTACTGTAGTGAAACTGTGACAGGAGGGGCTGCAGGAGGCAGAGAAGCTTTGGGTCCACAGCAGGGAGGGGGTGGGAGCCCTGGGCCAGGAGAGCCGGGGTCTTCATCCAGGTCCCCCAGGAAAGAGGAGCAGAAGGTGCTGGGACCTGGAGGCACATGGCCTTCAACCTACCTAGCAGAGCCGGCTGTCGGCTGGGTGCCCTGCTCCTCCCAGTGCTGGCTCCATCCTGTGCTGCAGTCTGCTGCATCCCTGAATCACTGTGAAGACCGAGGCGGGGGACACCATTTAGCTCTAGTTGGTCCCAATGCCTCCTGCGATCACAGATGGGGCACTGAAAGGGACTTACAGCTGCCTGGTGTTAGGAGGCTGGGCCTGGGAGAGACTTTTCTCCTGGCTCTTTCCTTCTCTCTACTTCCTGTCCACCGTGCTGTGAGCAGTTCACCTCTGCCTGGCCCCTCCGGCTTGCCCGTGTGCAGCCAACCATGGACTGAACCCTCTACAAACTGAGCCTAAATAAACTCATCCTATGTTAGTTGTGCGTGTCAGGTGTCGTGCCCCAGAGACAAGGAAAGTAACGGAGACAACAAGTTCTTTCTGAGCTCCAGCATGTGTAGCATGGGAAGAGCCATCTTGGCCATGTCAGTACATGTCTGAGAAAGCTGCATCCTGCTGTGTCATGTCTTTGAAAACTCGTGACCTCATATAGGAGGAGTTGCAGCTTCCTGCAGTCCAGGCCCCTGTGCTGAAGTTGGGGTCCCTGCAGGGAGGTCAGCTCTTATGGTGAGGCACCACCTGCCCTGAAGTCCACCCAGCAAAGCCCCAGGCAGAAACAGGGAGACAAACAACACACTTATTATTATTATTATTATTGTTGTTGTTATTATGAGATTGGGTCTCACTTTGTAGTTCAGGCTGGCCTGAGCTCACGCCAGCCTCGAACTCAGCAGTCCTCCTGCCTCTGCCTCCCGAGTGCTGGGATTACAGGTGTGAGCTGTCACACCCGGCATTGTGGTATGTGGTACTGATTGCTGGAGGGCGTGAGTCACCACACCCGGTATTATTGTATGTGGTTATCAGGGATTGAACCAGGGACCTTGTACTTGGTAGGCAGGTGCTGGAATCACTGAGCTAAATCTCTGGCCCTATTTTATTATTTTTAATTTACCTTTTTGAGGCACGTGGTGGTACACATCTGTAGTCATGGAGGCTGAGGCAGGTGGATCATAAATTGAAGGCCTGGGCTGTGAGACCGACATTATATGACATTAATTCTCATAATTTTCAGAGCACTAGTTGTTCCTGTTCTAAATTCTTTTTTCTAATATGGTTAAATGATTTACCTGAGCTTCCAAAATCAGTGAGAAACAACAGTTGTTTCAGTGGTCATTTCACATTCTCTTCACCAAAATGAAAACAACTAAGTAAAGAAGCGGGTTTTGGAAAATAGGTGAAAAAACCCTGTAA